>NJDD01004565.1:50044-87453 GCA_002245505.1 Calephelis nemesis | reverse complement strand
GCCGCAGTTCTGCACGCTCCCCCGACTAAAACGCCGCGACACGCCACCTACATGTCCCGAACTCACGCCGGAACTTGCGCCCGATGCCAACACGGACGAGCCACTAATCGCGACCGACAACGATGCGTCCTCGACTAAACTCGTACCCGAGAACGATACGCCCACTTCCGAACTTACGGCTGACATCAAAACTCATTCTAAAGAGTCCGGTTCTCGCAGCAACAGCGTCAGGAACACTCCCGACCGCCCCCTACTTAGTAAATACTTATCGTCCGAGCGTAACTCGTTGGACGACTATTCGTCGGACGGCGGCAGCATATTGTCCGAACCGAGCTACATTGCAGCATACGGCTCGCCTCTGATCGGAGCCAACTCGAGCTTAGGTTTTAGACGTCACTCTTTACGACTTACGGGAGACCAACCGAAAAAACGCATTTCTAGATTTTTACGTTCAGATTTCTTTGACACGCCTCCGGACGAAAGTTTATATGCAAAACATAAAAAAGAAAAAGAGCTGGAAACGCAAAAGATATTAAAGGAAATAAGAGAAAAGAGAAACAAATCTCAAGAGAGTAGCAAATCGAGAAGTCCTTTGGAAATAAAAGATGAGCCTACTTTCACAGAAGAAAGTAGTTCCGTTAGAAAATGCCTTTCACCCATAGGTAATATTTTAGGAAGAGATCGTAGTAGATCTACTACGCCCTTTTTCCCGATTTTAGATAATATAAAAGAATCAAACTTAGATACCTCATTAAAATCGACTGACCAAGTTAAAAACCGTGATTCCGATACTATTAAAAAGTTAAATTTAAGTTCGAATTTGAAGGAAACCAAAATAACACGACCGAAAAGTTATCCAATAAAATCTGTCGAAACATATGAAGAGACAAAGAAAACTTCATTGCCAGATTCAAATTTATATTTAGAAAAAGAAGACGAAAAAAAGGTTGCTAAAGAATCAAAATTAGTCCGACCCAAAAGTTACCCGACTACTAACATTTCACCTGAAAAAACTTCTTTAAAGAGTAATAACACTGTTAAAGTTAACGATTCTAAAAATAACGTTTTTGAAGAAAAAGTTAATAGCTGTGATAATAGCACAGACCTTGAAGTAAGCTTCAATATAACATTACCAAAGAAAAGGTCTACTAATACTAAGTCTGGAGAAACTAAGCGAAATCCTGAAGAACTTGACTCTCAAGTTGATAAAAGTTGTGAAAGCAGTTCAAGTTTAACGTTAAAGAAATATCACGTGGTAAATGATGATAAAAATACAAAAGATCAAATAAAAGAAAATCAATCTTGTTCAACAAATGATAAAATAGGTACAGCCAGTATTGTAAAAAATATATGTAACGTTGTTGATCAGAAAAACGATGAAGGTAACTCTAACTGCGATTCTAAAGATAATAAAGGAACTATTAAGAAGAAATTAACAAAAAAGGTATCGACTAAATCAAAATCCGACATAGCAGGTAATCAAGAATTAAATGGTTCAAAAGTAACAACTGAAAAGAAAAAAGTCACGAAGAAAATAAAAGAAAAAGATAAATCTTTAGATGAAGATACAAAATCAATTGTAGTTACGAAAAAGAAATCAATGTTACAGACCATTGGACATAAATTAGAAAAATTTGCTAATTCTAAATCAAATTCTCCTGAAAAAACAATCAATAATACTGCTAATAATGAATCTAATAAAGGACAGTCGAAGCTAAATCGAACACAAAGAGAAAATTCAGTTCCTACAAATATTAACCCACCTACAGAATCTAATTTAATAAAGAGGGCAGTAACAATAACGGATGTTGCAGCTTTAGATACTCAAGTTGTGATTCCAAATAAAACAACAGTATCGAAAGTATTAGGCCTTTTCAAAAAATTCGAACCAAAAGATAAAACTTCAAAATCTTCGCCAGAAATAATACTTAATCAAAATATAAACATAAATACAGAACTTACAACAACAAACAGTTCGTCTACGGAAAGTGAAAAAGATAAACCAAAAAGGCCGACGTCCTTGTTGTTGAATGGTTTGGGGCGCAAAACCAAAAACGGTAAACCTCCCAATAGTGATATTTTGGAAATTCCCACAGAAAGTGATCAAGTACTTAAAAAGGAAAGTGAGGTCAAAAATATACGCAACACATTAAAATTAGACTTCTCTAAATTGCCAAGAGTGAAAAAAGTAGTTCCTACAAATCCTGTGATAGAACCTAAAATAATTAATGTTTCAGTTGACGACAAACCAATATGCGACAGCACTTTATCAAAAAAGAACGTAAGCCTTGTAGAAGATTGTGCCAATGACTATTCTGTGAATTCCCGTAGTCGTAGTAGGTCAAGAAGTCAATCCACTTATTCTAATTCAGACATTAAATCAGAAACATACCTAGATTGTAAAGAGAAATACTCGCTGCCAGATCCGTCCTTCCATCACCACTTACCCGTAAGAAATCATGAATCGACAACGCCAGAAAAAGAAGATTTGGCAGAAAGAATTCGAAGAAAAAGTTTTTACTCTAGGTTTAATGAAAAGAAACAACGGCGGAAAAGTAGTTTAGTAGGTCCCGGCGCTACCGAATATGACCCTGTTGCAAGGATATATTCTCAAGATCACAAATACGACGTCTCTCCTACGTCTCCAGGCACCTATGACTTATCTCCGGGATATTCAATAGCATCAGACATATCTCCATCTACGGATCGCTATAAATCTTTAATAAGTGATTTGCCTTCTACAGCTAGAAGTAACTCTAGATATGATGGACTTAATGACAAGTATGACACGTACCGATCTCTAGATCGAAATGAGTATAGAAAGTATGGAAATAGAAGTTATTTAGATTATGATCAACCTTCACTATACAGTCCACATAGGTATTCAAGGACGAAGTCTTTATTTGATAGTTCAGATAGCACAGAAGATCAAAGCTATAGTGTCTTACGAGAACCTCACAAATATAACCGTACTAATTCTCTATTTTCACCGGGTAGTTATGCGACTTATAGACCAAAGAGAACTAGAAACTCAGCTATAATACTCAAAGAAAGTGAAAAAGAACCTAGTCCAGAAAATATATTAGATAAAATAAGACAAAGAAAAATTTCTATCAGCGTTACAAGAAAACCGGACATCGAAAAGGACACATTACCGAGGTGTGTATAATACCTAATTTTTGTCATTTTTGTCAATAATAATTACAAATAACACGTCCAAAGAGATTTTACTTTGTGCACGCTTTATGCTTCCCAATTAAATTTTATAGCACTAATGCTTTAAAAGACCTGATAGCCGTAGATGTTATAAATAAAATGTATTTTTATGAACTGTTAATATTGTCATTGTTAAATTCAATGTAACAAATGTAAATAAATAAATTATTTAAGTTTAAAGTTTTTTGTCAATATCTCATACGTTTAAAAATGAGCGGATATTAATAGGAGGAAAGAGTTAGTTTCGTCAGCAGTTATATAAAAGTATTACCAGTAAAACATATAATTTGTTAAGGTATAGTGTGAATTAAAATAATATTGGATTTCAGATCCCCTGGCCCATCTAAAGGCGAAAGCGACCGTACAGAACGCTCTGAAAAAGTTGACTGAAAAACGCTATTGAATTTGTTATTGACTCCGAAAACTAATTTGTGATTAAGCATTTTTTTGATGAAATACTTTATTTTTGAATCTCAATGTTCACTATGCAAGAAATATTTTTCCTATAGTTAACATCGTTCTTAATTCTTGCCAATCGAATATTCTTGGTGTTCACGTAGTAATAGTTAATTAGACTGAGAAAATCAAATACATGGTTACTATTTAGTATCAATGAAATATCTAATTGTTTCTGTGCACTAAATTTCACTTATGCAGATATTTAGTGCAGAAGTAGATGTTTAAGAAACAAGTTTACTCAGTGCAATTATTTATTTGAGATTTATTTTCTCAATATTTGATAACAGTATATGACTCTATTCCTTTTTATATATTTTTTTTAATTTAAAACGGAACATGGAAATTTTATGAGATTTTTTGTGTCGTTTATTACGAATTGATCTTTTGTGCCTTGATATTAAAATAAGCAGCAGGATTTGGTATGATATTTAAAACACTAGTTTTGTGTGAATGCACAAATATTTTCATATTTTAGTCATTGTCGATGGTTTCTGCTATGCTAAGTCAATCTTAAGTTAAAATGTCGATAAAACGAATAGTAGTGATTGCTTAATCGCGTTGTAACAGTAAAACGAATAGAATGGTGCTTAGTTGAAGATTTTTTAGCAATAATTTGTATTTATAAAAGAGTTATTCGCTACCTTACAGTATGTTGGTATTGAAAATGTTTTCGAATTTAAAGAATCTATTTTGTTATTTGAATTTCAATAATATTTATTATAGTTCCCAACAATCCCCTCCCTGGACATATAAATACTTAGTGACTAGTCTTAAGAGCAATAATTTGCTGTAATTCATCATTTTTCATGACTTATTTATTGTATTATTAATAAATTTGTAACTATTTATTTGAGTGTGGTGATCATTAATATTTTTTTTATTAAAAGAACTGTTTTGATTAATGTCATAATCTCTGTCACACATTTTGTATTGTATGTGAATAAATAATATAGTTAATTTAGTCTTTTTATTTCTGTCCACCATATTGTAATAGTAAATAAATCCATAGTCTGTACAATACAGGAGAATATGTATTTTATATTATTACCAACGAATTTTCCAAGGATATTTATGTACGAAGATGACATGCCTTGTTGGATGAAACTCATTATGAATATAAAAATAAATCTACATCATGGACGGGTACCAAGTACCTACTGCTTGAAATTCCAAAAAAAATCGACCAGCCCAACATTTGTGTTACTCCTGATGCTACTGTAAGGACGATGCTAATGTTTTGTAGCTTCAAAAGCACGGGAATTTCGTCGTCAGTGTTTCGTTTACTATCTGTAGAAATTCTGATTTAGAATGCGTATTTAGTGCAGTGAAATACAATGCCATATATTTTGTAGTGATCGAACCATGCAGCTATAATATTACAGTTTCATGGAGCTAATCCAGTTTATTAGTAGCTGTGTAATCTCCACTTTAATGTGTAAGTCTTGTTTATGTCAAAACGCAGCAAAGTTGGCGTCGGGAATAGGGATGACAATTAAAAACCTGGAACAGGGTACACGGTTAAATTTTTTTAAGTTGTTTTTCAATGGCTTAATTAGTAAGTGTAAACTGTCAGCCTGTTCTGCTGAGTGAAAGAGTCTCATAAATAAGAATTATAGTTTGAATATTCTGCCAGAACAGGACAGATATGATAGGATACGAGATATTAGAAATTGAACAAATACTAAAACAGTTTTTTTTTTTTTTTTGAATGACTAAATTGTTGCTAATCTCGCGATTTTATGCAACTTCACCGAGCTTTGTGGGCCGAGCAGAGTGCTTAGCCCGAGACATCATTATTTAGATGGATTGGACTGTTCCCTACAACGCCAGCAACAAGGGTTCTCCCGGGAGACCGTACCTCGACTTGGTGCTGCGTTCTGGTTACTGGGTGGATTGGAAGGAGGAGTATTGGCGGCTCTTTGCCCGGCATTAGGCGCCGGGCGCAAGAGAGGTCTTCGTCGCCGAGACCGGAGGCGACGGTGTCGTGTGATGTTGTTGTGATGTGAGTTTGTCGTGTTCCGGTTTGGAGGTGGAGAAAGTAGAGCGTTCGCCACGGTTATTTGGTCCGGAGGATCCGATAACACGTGGCGGGGTCTTCTATGATTAGGGGGCGCGTTCGCGACCGGTGTGTAGTCACATGTGGAAGCTAACAACGGATTCGGGTGGGCAGCAGTTTTTTCAAAGTAATGTTCGGATAGTTCTTTGAAATGCTGCGCTATCGTGGGTAAATCGAGGTCGCGATGTAGGTCCTCGTTGCGAACGTACCACGGAGCGCCCGTGGCAGTTCGCATGAACCTATTCTGAACAACTTGTAGCTTTTTTAAATGAGTCGGGAAGGTATGCGCGAAGGCTACACTACCGTATGCTAATATGGGTCTGACACACGTTTTGTAAAGTGTCACTTTGTTGCGAAGTGACATTTTACTGTGTTTATTAATTAGATAGTAGAGACGGCTAAGTGCGAACTTAGCCTTATTCGTGACTCGCGTAATATGCGGTCCGAACGACATATTTTTGTCTAGAATGATCCCTAGGTATTTTGTTGAATTTTCCCAGGGGATCACTCTGTCGAACAGTTTGATGGTACCCGGGCTACGCCTGGACACCACCCGTTCGCTGGGTCTGTCACCTCGATTAAAGTACACCGCTGCACTTTTATCAGGGTTCACTTCTATGCGCCACTTCCTGAACCATTTGCCCAGGAGAGTGGCCGCTTTTCTGAGACTATTTCCTATCACTTTACCGCGACGATGGGTTGAAAATAGAGCCGTGTCGTCCGCGAACAGGGCTAAGTGGACGCGCGGCGGTCTGGGAACGTCGTTCGTGTAGAGGGCGTATAGTATAGGTGAGAGTACCGAGCCCTGTGGCACTCCCGCCTCTAGGGGCCTACTGCTAGAGAGAGTTCCCTCTACACGAAATCTGAATTTGCGATTCGACAAGTAGTCTCGTACGATGAGAACTAGTCTGTCTGGCACGCCCATTTCGTAGAGCTTATAGATTAGGCCGTTGTGCCAGACCTTATCGAATGCCTTGGCCACGTCGAATAAGATCCCTCCCGTGTATAAGGATAGTCGTCTATTCAGGCCGTCTAGTATGTGCTCCGTGAGGCGGTGCACCTGATTTGTACATGAATGGGAACTGCCCGGAAACCAAATTGCTCATTCATTAACAAATGTTTTTCGGTTACGACCGTCTTAAGGCGGGCGAGGATAAGACGCTCGTATATTTTGCCGAGTGAACTAAGAAGACTGATCGGGCGGTAACTACTCGCGAGGTTCCGGGGTTTACCCGGTTTATGAATTCCGATGACGGTGGCGTTTTTCCACTCGTCAGGGAAGGCACTGCCTGCTAGTAATACATTGAAGATGTTTACTAGTAGGTATATGAGTGCGGTAGGAAAATATTTAATTATCCTATTTGAAATACCGTCAGGGCCCGGGGCCTTTTTATTGTGAAGATTTTTTATAATATCTTTCACTTCGTCGTGGTCGGTGGGGGGTAACGGTTCGCCCTGGGGGGGTTCGGAAGCTCTACGCGCTACGTATTCGTTAACATTATTTATATGGATTGGATCACCCGGCTGAGTGGAAACGGTACACTGCGATTGTACGTTGTCTGCTAGGCATTCGACTTTGTCGGCATCGTCAAACAGGGCAGGTAAATTGGGTCTGACTAGGGGAGGTATGTCTGCTTTCGGGTCGTTTTTTAGAGCTCTCGCCAGTGGCCAGTAGGCCACGTGAGACGGCGGGATCTCGCTGAGAAAGTTATCCCAGCGTTCGTTTTTGTAATCGGTTATGCTAAAACAGTAATATTATTATTTTTCTACATAACCATCTCACATTCAAAGCATTTAGACCGTTAATAAAATGATTCTTCCTTTCAAAAAAAAGAAAATCTTTGACCTCCCAAGTGTTTTTTTATGTTAATGTTAGGCAACGGAAAGAAGTCTGACGGTGCCAGATCAGGTGAATAAGGCGGACGCGGTTATTACCGATGAACGTTGTTGGTTATGCGGTTGAACTATTTATTGGTCAACGCCACAATTGTGGATTTCAGCCATTGATTGCACAGACGTGATGAAACAGGACTTCTGAGCATTCCTGGACTTTTTTTTATTTCCTCTCGTCAACGACGTACTAAGACACAGTAATAATCACACACTTAGAGTCCCGGAATACTGAAGCCATTAGGTACCTTATTTGCCGACGAAATCGCCTCTGCCTCTGTGGGGAGTAAGTAGTGAACCAGGTCTTCCCCGCTGTTTTAAATGTTGTTTTGTTTCTGGCGTACAGTAATAAACACATATTTTGTCCATTGTAACAAAATGATTAAAAAAATCATGTGCATCGGTTTGAAATAACTCCAGTCACGTGGCATAGTCAATCGCATCCTTTTTTGTTCAACTAGGGCCCTACCATGAACGCTTATAGCAGTATTATTTCCATCTTGCGAAATGTCCACCTTTATAAGCAACTTTAGGATATAGGTACGTTGTCTTTCTCAGATTACAAATAGTATTATTGAAGAGCTTATGGTAACCTCCCTGACAGCAATTGCAGAATCCACCACGCAGACACTTTGTGGAAACCCAATTCGTTAACTTGTTGCGTTGGGTCGTTGACGCAGTTCAAAGAGACAGGCAGACACATATACATGCACGCACGCGCACACTCACATGTGCAAGCGAGGCGAGCCGACGTACTTACACGCATACACACTCGTGAAACTTACATCGTAATAAATTATAAGCATCGATTAATGTGGATGCGGATACTCGCAACATCCCTGGTTCGTGGCCTAGCCGTGACAATTTAAGTAAATACGCGTTTACTGGTGTTGTCGGTATATAATCTATAATATCTACACTAGAATGTGAAAAAGGTAATATTTTATATTATGTTTTTGCTTGTATTCATTATTAGGCTCCGAAACTACTAGGCGATTTGAAAAATATTTTCTCATTAGAAGCATTATCGCTAAACATAGGATACGTTATTTCTATGGAAAATTAGAAATTGGTCTAGAAATGATTTTGGAGGGTTTGCCAATCAACACAATTCCAACTTTTGTTACCTTCTAGCATAGGCATGTTTTTAGACTTATACCGAAGAGCAGTCTCGTGAAGTTTGATAAAAAATATTTTTAAAATTTTTCTAAGTTTTTTAATGATGATCAGAGAGTATTGTAATAAAAAGGGGAGGGAGGGATTATGAGGGAACAGCAACATCGCAGCTAGAAAGGCACTTTCATGATTAACCGATAGTTAACTAATAATTTAAAAAAATCTAGTGGGGTGGGGGCTTGTCTTTGTACGAAGCAGTTTAGTCAGCCAGTCAATATACAAAAGGTTTTGTTTAAATAATAAGTTTGCATTTTCGGTCACACATTTTTGCTGCTGCCACACTCGTTGCTGTGGCGCATGTTTACTAAATTTTATTGCCTACTTATGACAAATTGCAGTAACTTAACTAGTTTTGATTCAGAGCAAAGGCAGTTTAGTTGATAAAATATATGTTGCTATTATTAAAAATAGTTGCCTGATTACTAGATGAGTTATTTATCTTTTAACAAAGATTTATTGAAATTAGGAGTTAGAGGGTTCGTTCTTATTTACGGACTTGATCATTAAGAAGGTAGAAGACATACTTTTAACACTCCACTTCAATGTCACTACTGTCTGCAACTGAGCACGTAACGTATGAGCTCTGAGCTCTGAAGGATTGCCTCCTATAAATATGGAAAGGATTGCCTCCGCTTGTTTTCTATCCCTTACTTTTTAAGTAAAATAAATAAAACAGAATTCAATAGAAAATATATTACAAATTATAAGACAGTACAAAATGTTTACTCTGAATATATTCGTAAACATAAATTTTTAAACATAAAAATCTGGTTTTTTATTAAATGCATTTAGAAATCGGGATGAAAATAATTTTATACGCAACCGGTACTATAAATAAAATATTCTTTATATTTAGAAATGCTCAACATAGGAGCACACACAGAAGTAAGGTTATCGACTCTTCAATGTATCAATACTGTTACATTTTCTTAGAGATGTTCGTTACAAACAAATGTCTGAGCCTTTACCATGAGTTGCATAGATTATGTTCCATAATTTCTTTCTTCTTTCTTTAGGTTTTGGCCTTCACGTTAGTATTTAGCCATTAGTCAAGTAGAAATTTGCATCGAATTTTATATCATTTTCAATTAGATATAATTAGTCATCAGTTATAAGTCGTCAGAAAGTCATGTCAGGCTCTTGGGTAAAGCGGTGGCTCATTACACAAGCTCTGTAATGAGATTTGGCGGCAACGAGGAAATACACGATACGCCAATTTCTTAGTAATTATTTCATTTGTGCTCTTTCACTGAACAAAATTGTACAAAATGCCACCAAAATTGACTAATTTCACTCAATATTAACACGAAATTCAATAATTATGAAAGAACTTCGACCATCTTTTCTCTCGATGGCGACAAAAGTCCGTTCCATAATTTACGTATCGAAATCTAAAATATTTATTATTTTGAAGTTTTCATACTTTACGGACACGCTAGGGAGTATAGTAGCGCTATCTCGTGGTAAAGGCTTTGGATATATGTAGAGAATATTGTAGAATTAACTTCGCGCATTATCTATGATAATTTGAGTTCACTGACAATATTTTAAAAATTAAAAGGAAAGGAAGACTGACTCTTACAACTTATAATGGAAGTATTAAAAAACTCGTCTTCAACATCATAACTATATGAAATGCTCTTTTTAAGTATCTTCACGCCCGCATCCCCGAAGAGGTAGGCAGAGGTAGAACCAGGGCACCCACGACTAGCCGAAGATACTAAGTCCCATAATAGGTGGCAAGCCTATCGCCAACCGGGCACGTTCCCAATCCCGACCAACATTTTTTTTTTACTAGAAAATTGGAAAAATCCAATCTTCTTTTTGTTGGCCGACCCGGGATTCGAACCCGAGACCTCATGCAGTCAAGTCCAACGCCCGGACCGCTCGACCACAGAGGCGACCTATTTTAAGACTTTTTATATTATATTTTATATTTAGGCTTTTATTGCAACCATATCACCAGCAAGCTCCGGCGTAACAATAATTCGAACCTCTTTCTTCTTCAAGAACAAGGACTTGGGCTTTCAGTTCAATGTTCTTGGACGAACTTAATTTACTCATCATTGGTCCAAGTAATATTGAACCAAGGAACAGGGATACCAATATTTTTCAAGTTGCGTAACTCACAAATTCATGAACATTTCGGTCACGAACACAAACTAGTTAGAGATACTATGTATGCCATGGACTTGCTGCCTTTTTTTCTATCCTTGTTTTTTCTTTTTTTGTGTCTTTTTTCTGGCCATTTTGGCAAAATTGGCCAGTGTCATTATAATTTATACAATCTGTGAGAGTCTCAAGATTAACCACCTTACTAAAAAAATATGTAGACGCCTGTTTAACTAAACACCAACTAAAATTGACATCCAACCAACAACATGGTACACGTAGGTGACGTGTCAGCATGTTATTACATGAGAATCTAATATTAGACAGTGTTTAGTAAAACACGAGTTAAACGACCGTTTTTTTTTAGTAAGACGGTAAGGGTCTAAATACTACAATTCCCGTAAATCAATATATTTGTTTGTGCCGATTATAATGACCAATGAGAGGATAATGATGCGAATGAGTTTCCCCTAAAATGGGTAAATTTGAGAGGGAAAATACTGAAGTTACAATGCGCGAAGAGTACATTGAAAAGTCTCAAACAGTACCGAAAGATTTAATTCACTTTACAATAACCTAGACCGTTAGTGCCTGTAGGTCGGCGAAATATTTGCTGTCGGCCTCAGCAAGCTGTTCGAGGGCATCGTCCACGGCAGCACTTGGGAAACGCTCCACGAAAGATGTGACCATCCCTTCTGCACTGGCCGGGTAACGTTTCAAGGCGACACCCTCACCTGTGAATAAAACATTGTTAATCCGATTAATTATCCAGCAACATGTAAATATAAATAAATAAATAATATATCCCTGGACAAATCACACGAATTGAATCTAACCCCAAAGTAAGCAAATTATATGCTTGTGTTATGGGTGTTAGTCAACGATTCTAATACATAGAAATACTTAAACAGATACCAGAATAAATTTAATAAACACCCAGACACGGAAATGCAGACATCTAAATGTTCATCACACAAATGCCTGCCCCCGTCGGGAATCGAAACCGAGCCGTCGTTATATTTCATGTGACCACCAACATATAATTTTACTTTATGATTTTTAATAGACTATCCAAAAAGGAGGAAGTTTTATGTTTTTATTATATGATTAATATAGTATTAAGTTATGTATTGACCGCCTTGTTGGTCGAGTCTCGGGTTCGATTCCCGACGGGGGTAGGCATTTGTGTGATGAAGATTTAGGTGTGCATTTCCGGGTCTGGGCGTTTATTAAATACTATTCCGGTATCTAAGTATTTTTATGTATAAGAATCGTTGACTGGCACCCATAACACAAGCATATTATAAATTGCTTACTTTGGAGTTAGATACGATTTTTGTAACTTGTCCGGAAATATTTTTTTATTATATATTCGTCTCATATATTTACTATGTATGTTAGTCGATTTCCACGACATTTGTGAACCTATTTATAATTGCAAAGCTCATTGCCACCAACACTGCATCTAAAGATGGAAGATCGGGATAATCAAAATATATCACTACAAAACTGTTTCATATTATAATTCTCTATTTTCTTTCTAAAATCTGTCCAATACTGTCTAATAAATATATCTTTTTAAAAGTAGATTATTCAAGACTGTTACTTCCAAAGGAGAATCTGTTAAATTTTGACTAAACCCAAGAGTTTTGACTAAACCCAATTTTTGTGTACTTAGACGACATTAACCCAGTTTTTACAGTATTACTGCGCCTTAATTATATGTCACGTTACGTGCACAAGACAATTTTAAGCTATACATAATTAGTTGTACGAGAAAATAAAAAATAAGCTGTATTTTGCTGTTCTACTGCGCTTAAACTATTATTTTATATGTTTTATAGCAGTATTTTTGTCACTACTGCACAGATAACTAATATTGCGTTTAGAATGGGTCATTTTAGGTAAACAATGGGTTAAATTAAGTTTCGTACCAGCAGGTACGGTGTTGGGTTGTACGAATATGTTCCTCGGCTGTTTGTGTAGCAGCACGATGTCCCTCCAGCGGGCCCAGTCGCCGGCCAGCTCGCTGTACTTCCCGAACAGTGTGTTGGCCCCCGCCACGTCCCCTGTCGCCTTCAGCGTTTGGAGCTGCACCAGGAACTCACCTGCGAAGGCGGTCTCAACATAAAATTTTATACAGATAGGCAAAAACCTTTTCAAATTTGGCTGCTCCTTTAAATATTACCCCGTATATACTTTCAGGGGTCCAGATCGATACGCGAGAATTTATTATTAGCATTAACATACTTCACATGTCAAGAAATACAGTCATTTATTAACGAGGGTGGATCCAAAAGTTCGTGGCCTAACCTACATGGAGCTATGACATATTTTTAAATCTATCCCATATATACTTTCAGGGGTCCAGATCGATACGCGAGAATTTATTATTAGCATTACCATACTTCACATGTCAAGAAATACAGTCAGTTAATAACGAGGGTGATCCAAAAGTTCGCGGCCTAACCTACATGGAGCTATGACATATTTTTAAATCTACCGTCATTTGTTAGTATGTGTCATATTGATTTATTGTGCACAGTTTCATTCTGATACTGCACAATATAAATTTTCTGTGATTATTTGTTTGAAGCAATCTGACGCAATTTTCAATAATGAAGAAATTGAACACCGTGCAGTCATTAAGTACCTCAATGAAAAAGGCCTATCACAAAAAGTGAGCACTTTGGGGGAGTTTGCTCCATCGTATTCCAGTGTCAAGAAGTAGGTAGCTGAGTTTAAGCGCGGTCGTGAGAACATTAAAGATGACCCTAGGAGTGGAAGGCCTACATCCTCTACCACGAAAGAAAACATCGATAAAATTTGTGATCTCGTACTGGGTGACCGACGTTTGACCATTGGTAAGATAGCTGAGATAACAAACAACACATAATAACGGAAGAGTTGGGGTTCCGTAAGTTTTCTGCTCGCTGGGTCCCGAGGTTGCTTTCAGCTGAACAAAAACGAGTTCGATACACAATTTCGTGACACTGTTTGGAACTTTTTGAGACTGATCCCGAGGGATTTTTGTCTAGATTTGTTATCATGGATGAAAGCTGGGTTTACCACCATACTCCTGAATCAAAGCAACAATCCAAACAGTGGAAAAGATCAGGCTCTCCTACACCGAAAAAGACTAAGGTCATTTTGTCGACTAACAAAGTCATGGCTTCTGTTTTTTGGGATGCGAAGGGCATTATTTTTGTAGATTATTTATCGAAAGGTCAAACTATAAATTCTAATTATTATTGTAACCTTTTACGAAGACTCCGGGAAGAAATAAAAGAAAAAAGGCACGTGTTCACACTTCGGTTGAAACAATGTCTGTAATCCATGATTATGGCTACGAATTGCTGCCCCACCTTATTCGCCGGATTTAGCCCCCTCGGATTATCATTTATTACCAAATTCAAAAAAACACTTGGGTGGCTCAAAATTTTCGACCAAAGATGAGGTGATAGTCGCAGTAAACGACTATTTCGCCGACCTTCCGGAATCTTTTTTTTTTCGAGGGGATAAACAAGTTGCAGGTCAGGTGGAAGAAGTGTGTTGAGTTAGATGGAGACTATGTCGAAAAATAAAAATAAATTTAGACCCACTTTTCTTTCATTTTCTTGGTCGGGCTTAAATTTTTGGATTCACTCTCGTATTATTAGTTGTCAACCTTGGGGCACCAATCTTAACCTCAAGTTTAACAAATTGTAAACCACAATTTTACCAGTCAATCAATCAAGTCAATGTGATGCCTCCTGCAAGTCTGTCGCAAACCCGGTACATATCCAAACTCGGGAAAAGTTATTAGAAAAATAAAAAAACACATTTTCCTTCGGTTTCGCAACCGGGGGATCCAGCCCGAAACCTCATTAAGTCAAATCCAACACCGGACGGTTAAAGCCGGTTTTGTTAAATTTTATTGTAAATAATATGATAAGATGCCCCACCAATACATTGAGAACTCTCTCAAGGCCCAGATATTGGCAGAAAGTTTATTTTTGAATATCGTTTGGTAAATTAAAAACAAAAGCATCAAGCAAAAAAGAAAACATTTCCAGATAATCGTCTCGTCAAACCCAGGGTCCACATCTTACTGAGCAATATAAAAGTATACTGACCAATAATTTTCTTCCCGTCGGTGTGGAGACGTGTCCGGTCTAGCGTCAGCAACAAGTCCTTGTCCCGCGCCGTCTCCGTGACCGTCAGCAAACCATTCCCTTCCAACTCCAGCAAACGCATCAGAACGAAACGCGCCCTTGCATGTGCCTAAAAAAAATATTAATAACTAGCTGTCCCGGCGAACTTCGTTTCACCCGTTCAGTATGAGAAATAATAAAGTAATATTTTTCCCATTTTCCCTGCAACTTTCCTGGTTTTTCTTTTCGTAAAAACCTTCTCCTGATCATAAGTAATACAATAATAAAAAAGTTAGCTAAATCGGTCCAGTCGTTCGGAAGTTATGCGCTTACCAACACATTTAGCGATTCATTTTTATATTATAGATAGATCAAATTTTACGGCTAGAGTGCCAAAATTACTGTGTTATTTGTTTGTATTCTTTTGCTCAAACAAAATAAATTCGCATCGGTCCATCCGTTACCAATTTATGAGGTACAGATAAATTCAATAAAAAGGTCTTTTTTCACCGGGGCCCGGGGGTTAAAAAGTACGTATACAATAGAATTGATATAATATTCAACATACTTGTAACCAAGTGCCCGTTGAAGGTTGATACATTTCAGTGGCTTTGGCTGCGCCGTTCCACAGCAAACTCAACCAGTTGACGTACGTCACGTCCTCCGCTTCTTGGCCCTCGTAACCGAAGATTCTAAAACAAAAAAAAATAAAGTAACAAAAGAAATGTGGATTTGACAAAAAATAATATCCAATATGATCTAAGTATTTAAGAGTGAATGGCTAAATAACAAATACGCGCTTGTACACCAAATACAAATTTATAATTTTCGTACTTTTTGCGCGTTTGAGATGAATCTAATTTTTAAGCAAAAAAAAAAATTGACAGGAATTGAAACCATTCCTAACCTTCGTCCCTCGTTGACGATATTCTGGCCAATTAGGGTACTGGGTAGGTATTCAATTTAAGTTTAAAAATCCTTTCGTTCGATATGGAAGTATTTTTATACTTTATGTCCCAAAAGTTTTCTCCCATTGGTAGGTAGGCACACTAAGTTGGCCGGTTAGACACTTTATATTATTTATTATAGTGATGTGAATGTCAACGTATTGCCGTAAAAAATATAACCCAATGTTAGTAGAATTTGTGAGTTTCAGTACAGCAGGTAATTTTCATCCTTATTTTTTTGTATTTCATTATTTTTAATCATTTATTTAGTTAATTAATAAATACTAATAAAAATTTAAAAAGTCAACTGTCAACTGTTTTAAAAATAGTATAACATTTAAACTATATATTTTATGAGGGTGAAATAATTTCCATGTTTATATAATGAAAATATAGGTAGATAAATCAAAACATACTTCAGGATATCCGGTTGCAGAGACAGATAGAGACCAACGGCTTCAGCGCGACATTCCTCAAATGCGGATCCGAGCGTTGTGAACTTGCTGTCATACGTCTCTCCTTCTGTGTACCATGCCTCTATTTGTTTACCTGGGATAAAAAAAAATATAAAAACTTTTTAGAGGGACGGAAGGCGACTAAAAATATCAAGCTAATACATTTTCTTCTCATATATACATATGTATTATATTCGAATATATCTTCTTTTCATCTCCCGATGACAAGAAGATATACCCGTTGTTTATCAAAACCTAATATGATAATGGTATGTTACCTTTCTGAGACTTGGCCATTATTTTTTAAACATAAAAATTAATCCCTATTTTTCTTGATCCTTGTTTTACCTGTAAACGGATGGACCAATTTTGCTTTTCCTTTTTTGTTGTATTAGTTATTGTCAGAAGGTAGGTCAAGTCTCTAAAGCCGGAGCGTTTGTATGGAAAAAGGAATTAATGAATGTATAGGAAGCTTAAACCTGCTTGTTTACAAGGATCGGGACATTCTGCATTTGATACTCTGTGTCCACCTTGAAAAATATTTGTGTAAAATTTAAATACTACTATGCTAGTTTCGATTAGGTTTTCAAATTTTGGGAGGTCCTCACCGTGTATTATAAAATCGGTTAAATTTGAGGGGATTTGTGCTTAATTGGAAGCGAAACTCAATGACACAATGAATTTTGACAGCATAAATAAAATTTAAATACTGGTTCTTTTCCTACTAACATTATAAATGTGAAAGTTTGTTTCTCCTAAACGCAAAAACTGCAAACCCGATTTTCATGAAATCTGGCACACACATAAAGGGAAACTAGGATTAACACATGGGCTAGTTTTTTTCGAAATATGTTTTTGTGGAACTATTTACCACGCAGGCAATGTCGCGGGCAATAGCTAGTATAAAATATTTATCAAATAAAATGTTACCAGTCAGAGGATTTTTCACTTTTTCCTTGTCAAAGTTGAATGTACCATCTGCGTTCTGTCGGAGCAATTTCCCGCTACCGTGACCAAGCAACTCGTGGAGACCGACTTGCACCTGCAACATATAACTATGGTCACCGTTTTGCATCATATACCTAATATTATATGTATACAAAGAATAACAATTACAACTTCTTTCCCTAACATTTTGAGGTTGTCTATTGTAAAAAGCCTCCAGACAAAAATAAATTACTGGACCATTCTATAAACTTTCATCAATGATAATAAAAAAGTGGTGTCAAGAGTCTCCGAAACCGACGTGTTTGTATGAAAAGGGTTATGAATAAGGAGGAAGCCACGCAGGTTTGCAAGGATCGTGAGGTTTGGCACTCGATATCCTCTGCCTACCGCGTAAGCGAGTTGGTATGAAGATATGTGTGTAATAAAACCTCAATAGCCCATACTACAAAACGCCTAAAGTAAAAATATTTTATTTCGTAACTACAGCACATCATAATGGCAGTCGTGATATCGTATTGACATTGACTAACAATAAGGACAATTCTTACACGTGGAATATAGTTATTATACTTTCGTTGTGATTTTAGTAAAGTTTTTGAAAGTGAGAAATGCACGAAAAGCTATTTCGACTGCTTTCGTTCGTATTAAACAAGTGGCAGTTCTTGTTGCAAAAAAATATTCTAAACTTATTAACCACTACTCGTTTTTGCCTACTTTGTAAGCTTTAAAATCTGTGTTTCCAGTAATTTATAATATTAAAAAACATTTGTTAAAAAAAACATTAAAAATAAAAAAACTGTGCGAAATTTTACCAAATATCGACAGCAGTGAAAAATTAAACATTCAAAATATGAAACCGTACCTCAAAAGCAGCGACCCTGTATTTTTCCAGCAGCTTCTTGTCATCTTCTGACAGGAATGGTATTACGGACTCTTTGTACGCAGCCGGGATCACATTACCCAGAGATACGTTCTTGAAGCCTTCGTTTTGACGAATTTCGTCATCTGGAAGCAAATAGAAAATGCAAAAAATAGTTATAAAGAAAAAAAAAGTATCTTCACGCCCCTATCCCCGAAGTAGTAGGCAGAGGCACAACCAGGGCACCCACGACTAGCCGAAGACACTAAGTCCCATAATGTGATAGGTGGCAAGCCTATCGCCAACCGGGCACATTTCCAATCTAGACCAACATTTTTTTTAATAGAAAATTGAAAAAATCCAATTTTCTTTTTGTTGGCCGACCCGGGACACGAACCCGAGACCTCATGCAGTCAAGTCCAACACCTGGACCGCTAGACCACAGAGGTGAAAAATAGTTATCATATCTTAAAAATTAAAAGAACTCATTCTCTATATGTAACTTATAAGATGGTGGTAATATTATGGTTATTAGTCAACTATAACACTAATATACTACTAAATATATTTTCCTTTTATTGTTTGAGAAGTCAGTGAAAACACCTCTCCTAATGTTAAGACAACCGTGGCCTGCCGACACCATAGATGTTATAAGTGCAACGCTGTCCCGTGGTCAGGATGTTAGGCCTATTTTACAAGTCTACTGGCTAAACTACCCTCCATACCGGAACATGTCAGTGTCACTACACGAATACTGACGACAGGAATAGGTAAAGCAGTTGAACTCTACGCGAGTAAGTTGCTATAGCACTCTACCACCAGTAGTCTTGATGGTAATGAATGACCCATGTGCCCTGTGGTCACCTGTTAGTTTATGAACTCACGGTGCGGTTTCTACCTGCGCCCACAAACTGCGGTTTTTTTTTAGAAACTCTCGAAACCGGTAATTTGCCCTCGTGGTTGAAATCATCCCTCGCAAACTTATACCTTCCTACAGGCGGGCGACTGCTACCACAAGAACTGCAAACTCGTCGTCAACTGTTCTCTCACTTTTTGCATATAAATCTACATTCTATAGATCCTGCGGGCCCGCGGACAAAAACCGCTCTGTGAGTTCTGCCGTGCTGACAGTCTACTCTACTTAGTGGACCCAGACCAATGCGGGAAAATACACTTATAAATACCAAGAATTACTTTAATTAACTAATCTTGATTGATTTCTTAATTGGCTCCAGGGCCTAACAACTAATTGGGAACACTGATTTACTCACAGTTTGGAATGTTGATACCAGCAGGAATCCCACTGCCGGAAAATGTCAAAACGTCCAGACTAGTGAAATCCGGACGCAGGAAAGAGTCTTTTTCAAGATCTTTCCCCCACGGCAACAGTTTGATGAACTCTTCCGCACCATTCACAAGGTTGCCAAACTTTTTCGACATTTCTTTATTCACCATAGCGACAAAGCCCTCAAACTCACCGCGCTGACCACTCGGGTCTCGGTATGTTTCTATAAAGCCTTGGTATCTGCAAAATTGTTTTAATGATATTTGAGGCTATATATTATATTATGCTTAAAGCACGTGCCTAATAATAATCATAAAATTAAAAAATATACGGGACAAAAGTATGATTGTGTATGATGGGAGGAGTTTTGGCGCCAACGAGAGAAAAGTTGGTAATTAGTCAATTTTGGTGGCGTTTTCTACAATTTTGTATAGTAAAAGTGCACAAATGGTAATTAGCGTATCATGTATTTCCTTGTTGCCTCCAAATCAGTTCACGCGTTACTTATACATGAGGTTGTACGGGGTGTATCCTATTTACCCGCTTATGTATCCCACTCTTTTTGTTTTGGGTATGGTGGGATATAATGAGTTGAGGGTTAGAAGAGACTATGCTCTGTGTTCCTACATATTTAGAGTATTTAGGGGGGTGGTGCATAATGCGGATATATTGGGTAAATTATATATGTATGTCCCAGATAGATATATATGGCGCCGCCGAAGACCAGGGCTACTGGCGGTCCCGCGGTCCTGCACCAACTTGTTGAGTAAGGCGCCGGTAACGCGAGCAATGCGTATTCTGAATAGAATTGCAAATAAGTCAGATATATTTTGTTGCACTGAGTCTGAATTTAAAAAAGTGGCGTTGTTGGTTATTTGCTACGAACAGATTTAGGAACTCTATTCATAATTATTATTCTTATAAATTTTTAAATATTTTTTTGTCTAATTTTTTATAAAAGTGCCACAGTGTGGAATTGAGGCTGCCTGTGTTGTTGCGCGTATAACTAAATAAATAAATGTTATGTAATATAATTTATTTGCATGCACATATTATGTATATATGTATGTGTGGGTGTGTGTGATTAAATGTATGTATATATAGTTGAATTAAATTCAACACTTGTTAAATTGTTATTGGAAGGATCTGGATTTATACAAAATTAAGAATGTAATGTCTCTTTAAATGGTAATTTTAAAAATGTTACTGCACTATTGTATTGGGTTAGCCTGTAAGAATAGTGTATTGAATGCAATAAATAAATAAATAAAAATAAATAAATAAAATAAAATCTGTAAATATGAGTAATGAGACCACCGCTTTACCCAAAACCCTGACATGACTTATTGACGACTTATGACTAATTATAATGAATCCCGATTTTAGTAAGTTTGACGCTAATTTCTACTTGACTAAAAGAAGAAGAAGAAAGGGTACTATGGGGTCAATATGCCTCTCAACATAACCCCTTTAAGAATTAGATCAAATAAAAAACAACAACTTCTGACAAAACCTTTGTGATGTACCTAAGATTGATCTAGATCAGGGGTGGGCAAATTACGGCCCGCGGGCCGGATCCGGCCCTTAAGAGGTTTTAATCCGGCCCGCCGTAGGTTTTTTTAGAAAAAATATGAACCTCGTTAAAAAAATTAACTGTCAAAATGTTAAGACTATTGAAATTTGAACAATTAAAGTACTGAATCGACACTCCAAACATATATATTGCGTATTTCATATGTTAAGACTTCATAAATAGATTTTATTTTAATAAAGGATTGTAAAATTAAAAAAAATGCCTTATATTATCTTTATACAACGTTTTATAATCGTAATATTTACTGGTATTTTTAGGTGTTCTAATAAACCGGCCCGCCTCAAGATTAATTATAATTCACTTGCCCGCCACTTGATTTTTTTTAACTTTACGGCCCGCGTCAAAAGAATTTGCCCATCCCTGATCTAGATTATGTCAGCTTTCAAACAAAAAAATTCGCTTCGAAGTTGGTCCATTTGGTCCATAAACACGCAAACAGAAACTTGAACCCTCTTTTTTCGTCGAGGATAAGTGAAACATTAGGTATTTGCTACTATGTTTATTCTACAATGTGAAGAATTCACAACATGAATAATAAATGAGGAAATGATTTTTGTGCAAATTGAAGAAAACTGTGGTTAATATGATAAGTATGAATATAAGAAATTACATACGTTTCTATTATAGGACCCTTATCTTTGATCCAGTATCTACTGCCTTCCTTATGTTCATCGAGATCACCTTCCTTAAAGCTATTAATGTAATGTTTTAACATATTCTTTTCATTGTCATTGGCAGCATACTGAACAGCTTTGCCTAGGTGTTCATTCACTAGCTCTAGCAGTGGTGAATAATCTCCTCGAGTCACTTGAAAGTATGCATTCTTGTATTTCTCTTTTTCCATTGTTAAAGGAGGTTTGGATGACTTTTCTACACTAGCCAAGTGAACTGTATATAATGGCACTAAAACAAAGAAAGTAAAAACAATTATCATTCAAAAAATATTCTTAAATGAACTGAGTGAATTCGATGGCATTGGTCATAAATTAGTAGCTGAATTCAAAATCAGTCTGTCAGTAAAAAAACAACTACCTAAGTCTGATTACATGTTGATGTATGAAAGCCAAATTTACGTTTTGACTTTTAACCCTCTTTGGTGAGCGGGATAAAAAGTATCCTATAACCTTCTTTGGAACATAAAATACCTACAGCCATATTTCTTTATGATTGGTTATATCGATTCCAAGTGAATTGCGGTTCACATATGAAAATTCAAAAAATGTGTTTTACTGCCTCTTTTTAGTTATCTTCACTCATTTTTTTAATATCTTCAATGTATAGAAGTCAGTCTTCTCCAGATTTGTTATAAGTACTTATAAATAATGTAAATTTAAATTATTCCGGTATTTTAGTAGAATAACTAAAATAGCTATGTTTAAGAAAAATGTTACGTTGTTAACCTTAACGTTTGGCAGACTTAATTCAGTTGTAAGATTCTTTGGAAGCCAACAACCAATACAAAAACAAATGCTAGTATTTCTGTTAGACAAAAAAACTTACATCCATCATCTGCTAATGTTTTGAATGTTCGACACATATAGGCTTCAATACGTTTAGTTTTCATCCAATCATTGACAAGATTTGAGTCTTCTTCCGTGCAATTACAAGAAAAATATGTAGTGACACCCTAAAATGAAAAATTCATTATTCACATATCAACAATGGAAACAACATAGTAGGGTATTTTATGTTTTATTTCCAAAACCACTAGTTAGGAATGCAGCTCTGCACTGAGAAGATCCACCAAATTTTTTTTATACATGTTTACTTACCTCAACCTATCCCCAATACCTATTCTAGAATATCTTTGATGTACTGTATTATAATGTCATACTGTGTTAAAGAAACAATATCTAGATTTACTATAGTTTTCATCATAGGCACTCGATGGAATTCCATTGTATACACACCTTTTTTTTTAAATAAACTCTTGTACTTTTCTACAATAAAGTTTATTTAACACTAAGTTACACTTAAGCCAACCTGAGCCTAAGCTTTACAACTAAAAAAAAAAGTATCTTCGCGCCCATATCCCCGAACAGGTACAACCAAGGCACCCACGACTAGCCCAAGACACTAAGTCCCACAATGTGATAAGTGGCAAGTCTATCGCCAACCGGGCACATTTCCAATCTAGACCAACATTTTTTTTGTAATAAGAAAATTGGATTTTTCCAATTTTTTTTTGGCCGACCCGGGATTCGAACCCGGGACCTCATGCAGTCAAGTCCAACACCCGGACCACTAGACCACAGAGGTTTGCTAGTTACTAATGATATTTATATAAAAAAATATTTACTGAATGTCAAAATGAAACAAGCGTAATTACCTTCAATTGTAAAGCATTGATGATGCTATGAAATGCTCAATGCAAAATGCTGCTTTGGCAATAGTGTAACAAAGGGTTAAATAAAGTGCACTGTGGAAAAGCAAAGGATTTATTTTTTAAAAAATGCATACAATGGTTATATCTTATACCTTTAAATGAGCAATTCTAGTATATATATATATAATTGGAATCTTGGAATCGGCTCCCACGATTTTCATGAAATTTAGTATGTAGGGGGTTTCGGGGGTGACAAAACTATCTGGCTAGGAATCAATTAAAAAAAAATACCAAGCGAAGCTCGGCCATCCAGATATTTAAAATTTACTGAGCTTACCTTATCAGCTAATCCAAGGCTTGTCAATCTTGGTGCAATACTAAATATAGCATCTTTTGTATTTTGCCATAACTTTGTGATATGAGTGCTATCATTTTCAAATGCTTTTGACGATTTTACGATAATCTCAAAGGAATCTTTGGAAAGATTTGGAATAAACTTTGTGTCACCAAAACCTTTGTAATTTCCACTGTTTGCAAAAAATCCTCCAGCATATATAAGGAATGCCTGCAAATAAGAGTAGATTATATTGTTTTAATTTATTATTATAAGAAAATTCAATTTCAGTCTAAATATCACATATATTTTGATGTAATAATTTATCATACCTAGTTTTCAATTTGATTTTTTTTTATTATACACTACTTTCATGTTTTCTGTTGAGCCAAAGATTAGTTGATAAAAAATGCCACATATTACATAGAAATAAGTTTAAACACTTTACCAATGTACCAAAGTATAGTACCTACCCGTCACGTAAAAGTAATTATTTTTACTTCGAGACAATAATGAACTGACCATATTCAATCGAAATAAAAATATAGACGGGTTATATGAAAGTAACAACCTACTTAATTTAGTCGGATCATATCTAACGACTGACGTTTGAGTGTCTTGGTACGGGGACGCGCCGGTCGCCGGGAATGCAAACCTTTTTGAAATAAACGCGTCATTCGAGTTTTGAATTTTTCATTGCTTTGTTAAAATCGCGGATTTGGTTGTTATTGTTATTTTTTTTATCTTTTCGTTATCACTTTGTTATTGTTGTTAGTTTTGTTAATTGTTGCCTTAATTTTAATTTTTTTTATCCATTATTTGTTATTGTGTATTAACGTATAATGAAGCCAGTAGGTACCCAGTACATCTAAGGAAATCAATTTGCCACGAAAAAAATGTCAAAACATACGTAATTTATTATACATATTTAAATTATTAATTAATTGAATTTATAATTAAATATTTAAAAAAAACTTTTATCTTTGAACCAAATGTTGTTAACTCCCGAACGTTTGTTTACATAATTTATAGCTTCTCGTGACGGGTACTATAGTGTGCAAATATTTTTTTAGAAATAAGATTAATAGAATAGAATAATCTAAATAATTAAAATCTCTAGCTTATACCTATTATACTCAAGACTTTAATTTCATCATATTATTTTCACAGATGCATTAAAACTAGACACTAAAAAAATTATTTATTTAATTATTAATTAAAACTATGCAGTACTAATCAAACCCTAAAGACAATGAATAGTCCTTAAGAATATAAAAGAAATTGTGAATTTGATTTTTATAAATTCTAATGAGACCTTAAATTGTTTTTCAAGATAATAGTAAAATACTTATTCCCATGACATCAATTACACATCCTGATAACCACATACAAGCATATTCCCATAGATAAAATGTGTGGTTTTTGTTAGGACCTAAATAGAAAAGTAGTTATCAATAATTATTTGTAGGTTACAAACAAACAAAAATATAACAATGATGCACAGCTTTACATTTAAATTACTCTTTAATAGAAGTATTTGACGAGAAATATATAAATTACATATCATTCATATTTTTTTGAAGATATATCGAAAAAGTTAATGTTTTATTTGTAGAAAATGAAGAAAAATATTGTTAAAAGATATAAAAACAAAATAAATTAATCAATTTTTTACGAATAGCTTGTCATATTTATAAACTAATAAAAATCCAGAAGAAATAAAATGAATCACATTTTGATAATTATAACAGGAAATTCTCATTTTAGCTTTTGTTAATAAAATATTTTTTTAAGTTCATATAATGTAAAAATTTTTTTTTTAATTATTAGAATACCACATTTTCTTTTTGTTGCCCAAGCTGGGATTCGAACCCCGGCCCTCATGAAGTCAAGTCCAACACTTGGACGGCTAGACCACAGAGGCAACAATACTTACTTATAATAATACTTTTTAATTTCGAATTTCGGCTAACTTCAGACTCATTCAAATTTGTAGTACATGCCAACACTTTTGTCGATCCAATAATTACATGTTAATTTGGCACAAACATTTAAAGCTCGGGTTTGTATTTTTTTTTCGAAAGTTAAAACTAAGCTAGTTTTTGTCTAATAATGCTATAATCTTAGTTAACAAAACAAAAAGTGCAGCAGATAAGTTGCACTGTTGTTGATATTGTAAATTTATTGACACTATGTATCGCATCTAAACCTTCAGTAAATTATTCTATTGGAGCTAAGAATGATTTAAATATGCAAATGAATATAATTCGGTCACTAATTGTGAGCATACTACCTCTATCTTTGATTATTGCTGTTATTTAAATTTATTTCGCTATCTATAAATGTAATTTTCTTTGAAAGCAATAAATTTCTCACTTTAGAGTATGATTTATTTGAAAATTTCAGTTTTGTCATTATGAAGTTTTCAATGGGAAGTAAAATGACACAGTTTATGCACTAAACTATTTACAATATAAATTAACAACTTCAATAAATTTACTTTATTTGTACATGGAAAAAAAATTAATGAATGGTATTTACCTGAAAGTCTTCTTCTGTAACACCAGCTTTAAGCGCAGATTTCTTTAAATCTTCTAAAGGCTCCCCAATAAATATTCTGTGTAGCAAGGAAAATATCTTAGGTGATTCTGGACTTGTTTGTACTAGAACTATTAGTCCTCCATTCCAGGCAGCCTGCAACAAAACATAACTTAACTGATTCTTTCTTGTTATGGATGGGTTATTTAACCCTACCACTGAACTACTCATAAAAACATTGAAAATCCTGTCAAAATTGTATAATTTAGTCATATGAACAGGCAGAGAATTTTCTGTGCTCTTATAATGTTTACATTAAAAAAAACTACTACTACAGTACTGAACTAAAACTACTACTACAGTACTGAACCTTATATAAAAAAGATAATGGTGGTAACTTTGTTGCACACTTAACTAATTTTCTATCTTCTTTATATACCTACCTAATAAAGACAATAGAGATATAAAACACTTTTAGTATTGTCAGATTAGTTTGTGCGTTGACATTTCCAAAGATGTTTAACCAAATCCTCTAAAACATTGGGCGTGTTCGGCCGAAGTAAGTACTTACAAAATCTTGTAAGTCACTCACTATGCTTACAAAATTTTCGGCCGGGACACAAAATAAGTGCTAAGGCAGTAAGTATGGCTTAATATACGACGCCATTTTGCTTATTGTTTATGTATGGGATATGACAGTAAGTCTGTCCTCGCTGAAAAGCGCTACAGTCAGCTTGTAAGACGTTAATTTTTTTATGCTTACTGGATTACTAAGTTTAGTAACTACTTAATTCGGCCGAACACGCCCATTAAAAATGTCACAAGTTAACATGCCTAAACAAATCTGACATGTGTAACATGTTCCATCTCTCTTGTTTTTGTTTCATTAGAAAAAGGTAGCACACACCTAAAATAAGTTTAGTCGGTGTCAGCAGAATTACCACCAAAGTCGAAAATAAATTAAAATATTACCTGACTCAGATAATGTGCATAAAGCTTTTCTTGATTTGTTAGATTTTCAAATGCCTGAGAACTATCTAGCTCAACGAATCTTTGATTATTAGGTAAAATAAAGTTAGAAATGTTTTCCATGGCTGAAAAAAAAATACAAATCTAAGAAACTTTTATAAAATTATGTGATCCTAATGGTTTAATTCACCTTTATATAAAAGCTCCTTAAATAATGAAACTTTAGAATTTATTAATAAAATTACATATTACGAAACGGAAGATAAGCTACCTACTTTAAAAACAGAAAACAAACGTAAATAATAAAACTTTTGTGCCACAAAATAGTTAAACACTACTGTAAAAATAATCGAATAAAATTTACATCTAACTCAAAACCTACTTGCTGAATACTGACCATTAACAATATTTGCCGGCTGTTTTATTGGTTGACTTGATAAATATCGACTACTTTTATTAATAAATGATTCAGCATATTGTAACCGCCGGCATTTAAATAGGTTAATAGTCAGAGTTCGAATCATTTGTATAATTTTATCTGAAATGTGTCTTATTTAATATTTATATAACCATTACAGTACTGTACTTACTAATATTAAATTATAAAAACAAACTAAATAATTATAATTCTATTTGAAAACACTTCAATAGGTTAGGACAAAGAAAGAGGTTGACAGAGGTTGAAAGACAAACAGTGTTGCCAGTGGCTTCCATGGACAGTTACTTTTAACTTTACTCTTTGCCAGTGGCAGACAGTCAAACATTATAAAAGACAGCTTAAAAAATTAAAAGTACCATTTTCACAATTACAATTCAATTAATACATTAATTCTAGAAGTATAAATCAACATTAATTTGAAAAAAAAAATACAAAAAATTAAATAACATTATTTTGATTACAGTCAGTGTAGGATTTTTTTGCTGGTTGCCATCATTTTACACAATAGTAATTTTATTGTCGATGACTATTGGCAACCGCATTCAAAACATCAGAAGTATCACTAATGCATTGCCAAACCTTAAATTTTTTTAAGAATCGACTGGTAGAAAATTATTGTGCATCAATGTGGTTTGCATGACATAACGGCGAGGATTAAGCCAAACAGTTTCTTTTCAGTGATATACTATGCAGTATGAAGCAACTGCGCAATGCCCAAGGATCAAGCCGATCGGTTAGCACCCGTTCATCGACGATCTGAGACACTGTACGTTGAAGTAGGTCGGGAAGTACTTTCGCGCCTTATGAGCACATCATAAACACATACATACATATCTTCGCGCCAAGTCCCTTGCGGGATGGGCAGAAGGTATCGAGTGCCAAACCTCAAGATCCTGACAAACCTGTCTGGCTTCATGCATATTCATTACTCTTTTCATACAAACACGCCGGTTTCAGAGACTCTTAACATCATCCTCGGATTACATCCTAGTGATCTAATCGTGGAATGTCAACCTTGGTCTCCCCGGGTACCTACATGCATCCACATTCGAATCGTATTCATTCTTCTTCTCGTTGTTGTCATTCTTTCATCTGTCATTCTTCCCACATGACTGAACCAGCAGTGCATGCCTTTTCGCATTTTAACACCAAGACTTTCTTTCAATCACACTCTTTCCCGGATCGCAATGTTACGAATGCAGTTAGGAGCGTTACACCACACGCTCATTTCGACCGAATTTACCCTACTTTCATGCTTTTTCTGACATACCTAATTCTCGCTTCCATACAATAACGTTGGAATAAGCTCAGAACTATCTAAAGCGAGTCTAGCTTTCTGACTTATGGGATGGTATAGCTTACCCAGCGCTCTATTCACACTATTTCCTATGCGAATAATTATGAGCACATGAGCTTTAAGATTATTATAGCCTTTCTTTCTACCACGACACTAAGCTGTTGTACTAGTACATTTTACGGATTGTACAATTGCAGTGCGAATACAAAAATGTCAAATATAAAATTTGCCAAATCTAGTTATCTAGTAATAGTTTGTTTTTCAGTACAAACAATGTTTGTACCATATCTTAACAACTTAAAATAATTGATTCTCAACTCTAGACAACTTATAAGCTGATGATAATATTATGGTTATTAGTTAACCATAATACTGTACCTACTGATACTGGCAATCGTACTAGCAATTTTGAAGTGTTGCCAAGTATTAAAAAAAAATCTTCCAAAACTTTTATAACAGACTTAAATTTGAACTCGTCTTTTAAAAAAATGAATACGCATTTCGGACAACCTTGGGCGTACCTATACATTTTAATCTATTCATAACATAGTTATAAAGAATCAAAAAAATCCAATTTTACTTATTTTTATCTGTGGTGGGCAAAAATAAAGTACAATGGACTCTATGACATTAGACTATTTTCATAATTTATTTTGTATCTGTAGTCCGCAGGATTGTGAAGTAAACACTCAACATGGGAGATATTTTTCAATCATTTTAATTAATTTGATGAGAATAAAAATAAAAATGTTATAGTATTTGTTTCCTATAATAAAATTTAAATAAAAAATGGCCACAGATAGGTAAATATTTTTTAACATTTAATATTGACAAAATAAGTATGTTCGAAAATCAGTCGAATGTTGCAAAATCAATAAAGTACGCGGAAATCACTAATGTCACGCCCTGAATTCGCTTGTTGCTTTGCGGTAGTGCTAAAAAGTGAAGTTCAATAGTGGTGATGTTTTATTCCAGGGTAGAATGGGTGGAGATAATAGAACCGAAGACAAAGGAACATATGTATGCTAACCTAACTACAGGGGAGTGTGTTTGGGATCCTCCAGAGGTATACTCATTAACTAAACTTTAACTTTATTTACTTTTCATTTATTTAAGAAATTTTAAAGTCTGTGTGAAGTTGTCACTGAATTGAACATGTCTTTTAATTAAATTCTAATTGTTTGAGATTAAATATAAAGATGGAGCTTTCTCATCTCTTTTTATGGTGCTTACTAGCAGTAGTATTGTACATGTAAAAGTTTAATCAAATCTCTCAAGGTTCTTAGTTCTGTTACTTAATTAAGGATTAATTAATTATGAATTTCAATTCTTTCCTGAATTTAACTTAAAGATATGTACGGATGTAACTTAATTAATTAGTGAAGTAGTTTGATGAGGTAATTATTACCCATTGATGGTACACTAGGAATTTCCAAATTTGATTTTCAAAATCTATCAACTCAATTTGATTTAATTTTCAAATCCGCTAGCTCCATATGAGATTCAGAATTATGGAAAGGAATTTGTAAATTAAAATTTCCACTAATATATTTTGTATGATATTTAATTTGTTATGAATTGGTGATGTCTCAGAAAATTTAGGTGCAGTGAAGCATCAAAAGGAATGAGTCCATTTTAATTATCACATTGCCATTTATCAATTTTTTTAAAGGTAGGTCATGACTCGTAGGTGGTTCTATATAAATTTCATCAAGATCAATGTTGTGCTTCTTAAGTTACATTTTTTATTCAATAATTTTCATGTGTGAAGTTGATCATGTGTACATAAAAACGTATGCGTGATCAAGTATAACTCTTAAACTACTTGTCAGATTTTGATAAAAATTTATATTACTATGTGGGAATTATAACCTACTTTTCAAAAAAGTTCTATCAAAATCTGTTTGCTATTGACTGAGTTATTACAGAGCAAACATACAAAAATAAATTAGTGTAACTAAGAACCTCCTTTTGTTTGGAGTTGGTTAAGAAGTTGTATTGAGACTAGTACGCAAAGTCAATGGTTAAAAGAATGGTCATTGTTCTATTAACCTATATTTGTAGTTTATCACCTATGAACAAAATTGAGTGGGAATTTATATCTTTTTATTTGGGTCATTCACATACAGTTAACCCAATTTAGCCAGTACAGGATGTTACTATAAAAATATTTTAATACTGTTGAAATAAAATATTGCACAGTTATTTTTTTGCAAATATCAGGTATTAGGATATCGTCATTAACATTTTCATAGCTGTGAAAAAATATTTATTCAGATTTTATGTGTTTTTATATATATAAATCTTAATAAGTAGGTATCTTCACTCCCATATCCCCGAAGACGTAGGCAGAGGCACAGCCAGAGCACCCATGACTAGCCAAGGAAACTAAGTACCACAATGTGATAGGTGGCAAACCTTTCGACAATCGGGCACATATCCGATGTCTATAGGCTATAATTGTCTCTTAGCATCAGGAAAACTATATAGCTATAGCTATTTCAGTGACCTCTCCCATAAAAAAAGTTATCTGATTTACTAGCCCATGTCATTCTATATACTCAATTCTATATTATATAACATGTACAAAACAAATGAAAATATATCTTTGTTCTTAATATCAATTAGAGCATATAAATATTATATGATTTAACTACTATATCACTTTCCCCTCAAAAATTATGTGTGAATAGTTGTGACCTACAGACTAATCTAAATAATAAGTCAATTAAAGTCGTTTAATTATGTATTATGAATTTGCAAAAACTATTTTTTCACCTGGCTTTTACCTTGTAGTTAAATGTTCCTGCTGGAATCCAATTTGAGATAAAGTATTTGTCCTGTAAAATATTTGCTGGGATTGTGCCTGAGTTTTCCATTTTCTACAACTGATAAGCTGACATGAAAGATATCAGCTCTAACATAGATTTCATATTAAATCAGAACTCAGACATTGGCTGACGTTTTAATATTATCTATGTGTGTACAAGTGCTTAAAATACAGTTAAAAGCTCTTTGTTACAATACATCAATATGACATACCAGGTTATCTTCAAAGTTCATATTTATAACTTTTTCCTTGAATTATACAGCTGAGGACCATACAATAATTATACTCAATGTTAAAGGTTTCAGTAAGGTGAAATATTATCTTAATTTTGATATAAGTATTAGAAAACAATTTATAAAGAGGTGGTTTGTTGTTTTAGGGTGTGAAAGTGAAGCGCACAGATTCATCACAATGGTGGGAGCTGTTTGATATAAATACTCATAGATTTTACTATTATAATGCTTCTACTCAGGTATGGATCATCTTACTCTAATAGATACTTAAAATTATCATTTGAATAAAATGAATGAATGAACTCTTTATTGTGCACATAAACTTACTACAAAATAAGTAAAGTTAACTATTAACAACAGCATATGATTTTAGTTTTAAGTACATAATATCGTCGAACAAAGCAATCTTTAACAGACACTCTTAGTAACATTACAAATAACAATTTCTGATGGTAAAGAAATTCATGTCACCAGTGGACATAAAAGGGTTGAATGGAAGAGTTTTAATTTTAGATATGTTTTTGTAGGCATATTCTGCAACTACATGAATGAAGAAACTATTTGTCAGTTGCATGGACCCTTGGCAATAATGACAGGGTGGCATAATGTTATGATTAACATGCTTTTAGTTAATGTTACATTATTTATTTTTCACTTGCTTCAAACAAAAAATGAAATTATTTAATTTGTTTTCTATTCAATTCATAAGTTATCTTAGTAGTATAATTCGAATCTTAGAGCTTTTAATTTTTTTTATTACGGCTTCAGTTTATTATTTTATGTAAGTATGTTATAAGACATTAAACTGGTAGACAGCTCACCTGATGGTAAGAGACAACCACTGTCTGCCTATTGATACAAGATGTCACTGATGAGTCTCTATCTTATAGCCAGGATCTTGGTGGAATAATCCAGTAGCCTAAATAACTAGATTGCCATCTGTTATTCCTGTCACTGTAATGACAGTATTTGGTACTGTCTTGTTCTGGTCTAGAGAGTAGACTTACCTTCAGGAGAGATGAGTCCTTGTTCCCTGTCTTTTTGCATAAAAATCGGTTGAGTTCTAAATAAAATATTGATGTTAGAAATTGGTAATCTTTATCAATGTATGCAATTGTGGTTATTTTCTTACTGTTTAAATTATAACTTCTTGGCATTTAGTAATCATCTCAGGAGGCCATATAATTACTTAATAACTTTGTTTATTTTATTGTATGTTTATATTTGCATTGTGATTAAAAAATATTTTGGAAAATTATTTTTCAGACTACTGTTTGGCACAGACCAACGGATTGTGATATTATACCCTTAGCCAAACTACAAACCCTCAAGCAAAACACAGATCCACAAAAGAGAAGGGAAACCTCCACCCAGACAAATCAAGCTGCTCCTCAGGTAGACCATAAATTATATAATTATTAATGTCATATTTAAACATAAATATTTGAGGAACTGTATTTTGCAATAGTTTGCTGTAAAACTTTGAAGTTGTATGTACCTTCACGCCCGTATCCCCGAAAAGGTATGCAGAGGAAAAACCACGGCATTAGCAATTAGCCGAAGGTACTAAGTCCTACAACTTATCGCTAACCTAGTACTTATTCTATCCTGAGAAACATTATTTTTATTAGAAAATTAAAAAAACACAATTTGGGTTTTCTGAATCATACGTAGAACCCTTGTAAGAAATCTTGTAGTTTGTGTCAAGAACAAACGGCTAGACTATGAGGTGACAGATATTGTGAAACATAATCCTAGAAATGAATTTCATATTGTGTCAAAGTTTGAACTTAATCGTGGTAAAACTTTTTGAGGCTTTGAAATATACACAAATATTTTATTTACATAAAGTAGATAAAGCATTTATGTATATATATATATATATAAAAATATCTCAATTTAAATATATAATGTGCTTGCATTTTGTGATCAAGCAGTTTTAACTTGCATTATGTATGTACATTAAATACTAACATGAATATTACCCTTCAGATACCATCAACGTTAGAACCAATAAGTAGCAATGGAAACAATACTGTGGCAAGTGTTAGCAAACTGTCTCCAAGCAATGCCAAAAATATCACCATCACACAAACAAGCCCCATACGAACCAGGAGGTCCCATTATCATCACAGGTCCGCTCATTGTTTTATTTTTTATTATAATGAATTTGTAATAGACAGTTTTAAAGGGTCAAAACCTGCCTGTGCTATTGAAAAGCTGTTTTGCAATAAAATGTAGCTTGAAGTTTTTTTTTATTCTGTGCTATACTTATTATGAATCGGAGCTAGATTTTTTAATGCGAGATCTAAATTGAACTACGCATAGTAGTTTCTAAAAGCCATAAAGAAAGTAGACGAATGCATGATCAATTAGTTTTAAGAACTATGTTATCAAAAACATTTCAGATTCTTTTGGTGTCAGTGATATTTAATAGTCGTGGTCAGATTTGGAGGAAATTTTACACAACCTTTTTTTTTAATCTATTCTATAGCCACAATTAGATTCTTCATTCTACAAAATAAACCTTTAAAGGATATTTTCAATCTGAAAATAATATTTGAGAACTTTGTGGTACATGTTTCCTATTACAAAAGGCACTTGTATTAAGGAGTTTTTGAGTTCATTGTACATATATTTTTTAAAACCCATACTTATATTGCGGAATTTGCTGAATCAATGTTTTTTGTAGATATATTTAAAAGTCCAGGGAAAATATTATGTTGCTTTTTATTCCAGCAAGACTAAGAAAAACTTTAAACCTCAAGCGAAATTACGGAAGCTGCTAGTCTTGCACTTTCATTTCTGACTAAACAAAAGCTTTAATTTTTTACCTAGCGGTTGCCTGCGACTGGTGTTATAGTGACTTTTCGTGGTTAGTGATGGGAATGAAAGATTTGCCCACAGTAAAAGATGGCCTAAATGTTGAACTGGATTTTCACCAAATTTTGTATATGTAGTATATTTGTATATGTATTCTAGATGTGACTAAAAAAACTACAAAATTTTGTGAAAATCGTGCAGTAGTTTTTGCGAGATTAGTGAACAGACAAACCACCAAAAAAATTAATATCTCGTTTTTAGGGTTCTGTATTCTGTGTACAAATCATGGTAGTCATTTTTGAAAAAAATTTATGTACAGGTTTAGTTTTATTATTGTTTCGTTATCAAATGTATAAATTTAATACGCAATCATTAAATATACTATTATATAATTTAAATATTGTGTAATTTTAATACAGAAACAGCGGGGAAAGTAGACGAGGTCGGCTGAGTGAAGATGGGACAACAGTAGTATGTCGTCATACTGATTCTGGTCGTTCTTCGGACAGTAGTATAAGCAGTGCTCAGCAAAGGAGGAAACAGGTAAGCTCTTAACCTCTTAAGCTTAATTAACCGTCCATATGTATCAATGCAGGATCCTTTATCAACTTAGATATAACGGTATAGGCAATAGTACTAACTTCTTACTACAACCTTCTTATTACAAAAGAAATGAAATACTTGCATTGAACACTGGAGATCGATCACTCTTCCTCTAACAATAGATATTTATGACTATGTTAAAAAGCTATTGAGACATAAGATTACGTTAAGGGAATATATTATGGTATTTGCACGTTAAAAAACTATGCGCTAATATTAATGCAACATATAATTTATATAAGTTAAAAAAAAGAAACTACGGGCTGTGTATCTAAAGGACATAACTACCCGCCTTAACTGGTAAGAAAGGAATTAAAAATTTCACCACGGGACTTGAATCCTCAGTGGCTCAAATGGTTAAAGCATTCGTCGGCTTGAGACGAAAGGTTACAGGTTCAAATCCTATCTGGGGCAAAAATTTTTTTTTAAATTTATAGAAATTTAAGAAAAGTGTTAAAATAAAAATACCTTAACGTGTAACTTGATTGAAAAAATGTTTGAAAACCAGCAGGAGCTGAGCGCGGCGGCGTGTAGTGCGCCGTTGTGTACCCCCCAGCTGCGGAAGCGCAGCAGCGTGCAGCCCGCGCCCACACACGACACCGACAAGTGGTCGCCTCACTCAGGTACGGGATAGGTATAAGCTTGAAAAACAAGGAAGGTTATATTATACTAGCCGTTGCCCAAGTGGTTTTTACGTGAAGTAGTTACAAACAAACATGCAAACTTTCGCATTATATCAGTCAGTATATATATCAGAAATATAATTAAATCAATAATACGAATAATTTGTTTGATGTCCTGTTCACAAGTCATGGACCTCTTTGAAATATACTATCAACTGTCGCACAAAAGGAAGAATTTATTATTTGATGGTATGGTACTGCCTACCCCTGAGAGAATAATAGCTATGACGGCTTTTAGGACGATTGCTGGATTTTTGTTAATCGTTCTCGCAAAAACTAATGACCGCATTTAAATAAAAGTTTACAAAAAATAGTTTAAGCATGAACATGGAGAACATACAGAATAGAATTTGTATACTAAACTAGCTGTTCCCGCGAACTTCGTTCTGCCCATTCAGTTTGTATGGGAAAAATTAAAATGTTGTTTATCCCAGTTTCCTCACAATTGAACAGAATAAAAAGTATCCTATATCCTTCTCCCGGTTCTAAGCTACCTCCCCACCAATTTGCAGCCTAATCGGTTCAGCCGTTCTTGAGTTATAAATAGTGTAACTAACACCACTTTCTTTTATATATATAGATATAGTTTGGTACGCAGCCAACGTCGCGATTGTAACCTAGTTTGATATATTACCTATACTGTTTATACTAATATTATAAAGAGGAAATGTTTGATTATTTGTTTGTTTGAAATGAATAGGCTCCGAAACTACTGCACTGATTTCAAAAGTTGTTATCCCTGAGTGACATAGACTTTGTTTCGTCAAAATCGGTGCAATAGAAGCCAAGTTACGCAGGCGAAGCTGCGTGAAACTGCTAGTTTGTATAACGTTTAATTTCGTTTGCAGGTTTAAATCGTAGTGGCAGTTTCATATCGCCAAGAAAAGACGCATCAGATGATTCAATGCACGAAAAGTACTTTAAATCTGTTGAAAGTACACCACTGACCCGGCGAAAGGTAATGTTTATAATTTTTAATATTCGTGATAAAATGTTGTACAGAGTGAAAGTGTAAATAATGTTGTTTTTTTTCGAACGTTTTACGTGAATAAACTTCTATGTTTCTATTGTTTTGCCCTTTTTTGGCATTTTCTGGGTACTACAGACTCAAAAATGATTGATTTGTGACAAAGTGATTTTTTTATTCGTATGGCAAAAAATAGCAAATAAGCACTCTCCTGAGTTACCTATTTAAGGGGGGGGG
>NJDD01004565.1:21436-49993 GCA_002245505.1 Calephelis nemesis | reverse complement strand
GGGGAGGGACAGATTTTTGTTAAGTAGTCGATTTAGCCAATTGAAATTTCGGACTATACTTGAATGTGGTTCGCAATTTTGCGTGATTATCAAACTCATATCTAGTGGTGCTGACGTAAGTATAGCTGATTGGAAACAGACACAGGTACTGAAGTTGCCGAGCAAGTCCACGAGACTCTACACTATACACGTAGTAGTATGGGTACATTCCCTAAGATATAACTGCAGTTAGTAAAAGTTCAATCAAATTAAATGATGTAAATAAATCAGTAAGGCGACACGGCTGTCATTTGTATGTTTATTTTTTGTTATTATGTTGGCTTTCATTTTGTACAATAAAGAATAAGTAGAAAAGGAGTAAGTAAATAAAATTGAATTATTTATTTTTAGTTGAAACAGCAGTCGGCGGGTTCGTCCTGTGATTCTGCATCTCCTCAAAGCCCTAGCAGTCCCCTGCAGAAACCGCAACCTACTTCATTTTTACAGGTAATGCAATTTTATGGTTAGATTAAGTAAAAATTAAAATATTTATTTTCAATATTGATATTAGTATATTATTTCTCAAACTAATATCAAAATATAAAGTCAATAACGTAAAACGTCATTCTTGTGCCAAAAATGTAAATAAAGTTAAAAATATAAGTTCAGTTTATAAAAAGTATGGATATCGCATTTTGTTTCCCCAAAAATGGGAAAAAATAATGATTTGAAAATGTTGAAATGAAAAGTTGTGTTTGTACCCCAGACGAGTGCGGCACGGCCGTCGCTGGTGTCGTCCATCTCGCTGGCCACCGAGCCGCCCGCCCCCCGCGCCCTGCACAGCCTCGAGCGGCCACACCACCTCTCGCGACACGCCAGGGAACGGTACTCGGACAGGTCAGAGGCTCTACACAATCTGTCTTGTTAATAAACAAAGCTTAAATTCAAATATGAATCAAATTTGAAATGATTGAATTTGCAACTACCCGCCAAAAAAAATGTATACGTATAATGGCGTGACAAAACAGGCAAAATAGTGCGCTATGAATGAATTGGACTTTCCGGAAACCAAAACCCCCAAAAATATCCATCTCCACACAACACACACCACTAAACTGGTTTATTAGCAGCAACACACACTACTAAATACTCAACGTATATTTCGCTTCGTAACCGAAGCATCATCAGGAGAATTTGACTGCACTCCACGAAGGTCGAGCAGATACTGACGTTTTGACGACAGCAATAGGTAAAGCGGTTGTACCATAACAATTCGACCGCCGTAAGTCGTTCGACTCTCACAAGACCAATACCTAGAGTCAATTCATGGTATAGTAATGTATCAAATACTGGAAAATAATCCGATGCTCTTCTCTGACGAATTGCTTAGTACAAAAATCCTGTATTCTTCAAAGTATCAAAACTTAGAAAAAAATAAAAGTGTGTGTGTGTGTGTCTTCATAGAACAGTTAATACAGCTTACATAGTGCTAGGTAATATAGATTCATGGTAATATAAAATATGATCCTTTGCAGGCACATAGACAAAGATCGGTTAGCAGAATTGGATCGTATAGAGAGATATCCCGAGAAGCAGGCTGTGTATAGTGTGGACAAACCGTTTAGACAGACCAGCCTCGACCTACGCCACAATGTTTCCTCTAGTTGGCATCCGCCAAGAGAATTCACGAGGTGTGTATTTTTTAAATTTTTTATTACTATTCTGAAAAGATTTTTTTTTCGGAAAACTTAACTTTAAAATAAAATACTAGGCGCTTTTGTTAATACTTATAAAAAAAAATGCCCATATTCAGCAAAGGTAGCAGAGTAATAGATTTAAAGATGTAGTGTTCCCATCTCGTACGAGATTCGCATGTGATTCTTTTATTTCTGACTTCCACAAGTGGACCTCAGCCTCACGTGATAATTGCTATTCTATACATGTTTTATGCCTATTTATACACTCTTGTGGACTTGGGGATCTTCGAGTGAAAAGCTTAGTAACTCCTACGAGGTCGGCTATGCAAATGTAAGACCTCTGGTACTTGTAGCTGTCGGTGGGTGCCGGTGATCATTTACTTTCAGATGAACCGTTTGGTCGTTTGGCTCACTTTCCATAAAAAATAGACCGTAAGCATGTTATCGGTACAAATGCGTACATAAACAGTTTTCACCATATTTGTATGAGATGATTTGCATTTGTGTGATTGGCATTTGTCAAGTTATGATATGGCAACATTAGTACCCCATATTTAGTCACTCAGCAAATTTTATTTAATAATTAGTACAGCAATACGAATCATATTGCTGTACTAATCATGCTGCGTTTTATTGAAGAAACTTTGACAATCATTCGCAAAGGTTTCACTCAAAATCATCTCTTTGCTCCTCGAATCAATGACTATTAATGACGAATGACGTTCAGAAGACAGCAAGCGGAGCCGGAGCGGTACACGTCGAGTAAGACGTCAGTGTCTTCCGGCAGCAGCAAGCACCGCACGCCACCGCACGAGACACAACACAACTTCATGAGGCTCTCCTCCGCTAACGAACAAGACAATATAGCCGCAGGTATATTATGCATGAATTCACAAATATTACTCTCGCTATATATGGGACATTTATTATGCTATTAATATAGTTTCAGCCTATTCTAAAAACAACCAACCTTCAGAATTAAAGGACTTACGTCCAATTAGTATTTTGCCATGCCTATCTAAGGTGCTTGAAAGAGTAATATGCAATCAAGTAACGGAATATGTCGAATCAAACAATGTCTTGCCTGAATTACAGTCTAGCTTTAGAAAGCGAAGAAGTACTTCTTTCGCACTATAAAATGCGCTAGATGACATATTAAAAGCTCAGGATAAGGGACAGGGAACAGTAATGGTATTGTTGGATTATTCGCGGGCCTTTGATTCAATAGATATATTATATATCTTTGTAACTTGCAAAGTTGAAATACTATGGTTTAAGGAAAATTGCAGTAAAGTGGTTTGAAAGCTATTTGCGTAACTGCAAGCAAATAGTGGAATTAAAAAACGAAGACGGCACAACTAGTCTTTCTTTTTGTATTCCTGTCGACATATGTGTACCCCAAGGCTCTATCTTGAGACCTTTTCTTTACGCAATATATACTGTTGATATCACAAGTCACATATTTAATTGTAAATATCATCTTTATGCAGATGACGTCCAACTGTATATATCTTTTAAAGCTGCAGTAAAAAGATTATGAAAAAGAGATTACTGGGGAAATATATACGTAACATACGTACGCAATCTGAGGTGAAAAAAAGGTTAAATAGTGTAATCCGTAATAACTCCAGCTACATTTTATATTTAGCGATATGTAGCGCTAAAATATTTACATCCCCATTTTCCCTTATTTTTTTTCAAAAATAATATATTTATTACATAGTGTTATTCTAAATAAACTCAAAGCTTAAAACTGAACTATAGTTTCATTATCTTCAAATCTTTTAACGAAATACATTTTTATTCCATAGAAAATTGATTATTTAAAATACTTAATATTGAAGCTTAAGAATATTAGTAAATATGATGTGTTTGTGTTGCAGTTAATTATAAGCTCAAATGTGTGAATTTGGAACCGTCGTTAACAGAACCGAATGTGCAGAAACATAATCAACGTTTAGAAAGAGGGTCTCTTCCGCGAGACAGAACAAAATCACGTCGTGAGTATATCCATTTGTTGTATAATTGTTATATTATGTTGTAATGTATAATTGTTCGTAATAGCTTTTTTGTATTTTTTTTCTTTTTTCATACCTTTTAACATAACTTAGTTTATATTTTTCCTAGGTGTCCAATTAGTCTCTAGTATGCCATCTATTAATAAGACCGTCATTCAAGGGATACATCCGTATCACAAAAATGCATTTAAAAAATGTGTAACTATATTATAAAAGTATCTTCACGCCCTTATCCCCGAAGAGGTAGGCAGAGGTACAACCAGGGCACCCACGACTAGCCGAAGATACTAAGTCCCATAATGTGATAGGTGGCAAGCCTATCGCCAACCGGGCACGTTTCCAATCCCGACCAACATTTTTTTTTATTAGAAAATTGGAAAAATCCAATTTTCTTTTTGTTTCCCGACCCGGGATTCGAACCCGAGACCTCATGCAGTCAAGTCCAACACCCGGACCGCTCGACCACAGAGGCGACGATATTATAACTAATCAAAAAATAATGAAAGTTCATCTCTTTTATCCTTGACGATTTTGTAAAATTCTTTTTGTGCTGTGGCTACTGTGTACCTTCTCTTGGCAACATTAATTGTTTTTAAGAAAAAAATGTAAGTTGTTCGTTTACAACATCTGTGACGTAACGTAACGTCTTATTTGTAACATAGTAATGGATGAACATGAATATTTATAATCTTCAGTTATAAACATATCTATCGTATTCCTTATCTCTCATTTCTGAAACTCCAGTTGTTACGTATGTGCACGGGCGGTGGTGATGGCTTAGGTTAAGTTAGTTTTTTAATTTCTCGAAGGTTATTGATTTGTGTCCGTTTTGCAACACAGTTAGAAAAGAACATTACTTTTCTATACAATTTAATTTCTAGGTGGTAGAAGTCCTGCCACAATTTGCATTTGTTTCCACCTCTTTAAATATTTCTGCTGTTGGCAGTATTTGTCACTGTCATATTGCAATATGGAGATAAGGGTAGTCGGTAAACTTCCTTAAGCATCAAGTTGAAATTCCTTGCTTCAGGTTGATAAAACACATTTAAAATTTAAGATTTCAATGGTGATATATTTTTTACCACCATGATTTCCTCAAGTTTGTTTCTATTTCTATCTTGTAAAATAAAAATCCTAAATTTGTTTTTCCTTTTTAGCCTGTCTCAAATAAATTTGTTGTGTGTGTCAGGGCACAAGCGGCAGGCGGAGGAGGAAGTGAACGAGGTGGAAGGAGGCGAGGAGGATGAGGAAGAGGGGGGCTCACCGCTGTACTGTAACTGGGACTTGCGTGGTCTGCAGCATCTGCTGCCGCTGCAGGACTATATCATACAGCAAGCCAAGCTCTCCAGTGAGTAGCGAGAAACCTATTGTACCACAATTTTTAAGAATAAAAAAAAATGTGATTTTGAACTTGTCTAGTGCCTTGTGATATATACCCATTTTTTTTCTACTTTTTATTTTCCTATTAAACGCCTCGTTGGCCGAGTTGTTTTTTGTTTAGAGAGAGTTTTCATATGATTTTGATTGACAAACTGAAGTAAAGTCTTAATAGTAGACCGAAAATTACTACTATACGTTATCCATGTATATATTTATTAAAGGTCGTGGTCGTTACGGTGGTTCAGAATCGGACGCAGAATCGGCGACATCCAGGTCCCGATCGGGGTCCGAATCCCGGTCGCTGTCAGGTCACGAGCCGGATAACGAATCTTCAGACGGCGGAGCGCGGACGCCCGATGATGATGATGGTTCCGGAGTGTACCTTCCACATTCGTACTCCCATAGACCTGCTGACGTTGAATACATGAATCAGGGCGTCTCATATTACAATACCTTCGTCGGATTCGATCGGGATCGGCAGCCTTCGCCTGGTATACATAGGGTAAGTTGAATGACATTTGAAGATTTTTCAATTGAACTTCAATTGGTATCTGAGTAGTAGAGTGCGGATAATGACGACGAAGTGTTCATGTCATGCTTCTTTTTTATATTAAACATAGCCATCAAGCAATGGAATGAAGTTTTTATAGACCGTAGGCTTTAATGTGTTGGTTATTTATAATGTTTATAATATTGCGGGTAACTTTACACATCAATTTCCAAGTCTAGTATAATACTTTAAAACGTAATATGTGTATAAAACGTATTTATTTAATTCTATGTATATAAATTAAATATGAAACAAAATAAATAGGAAGATACAAAACGAATCTCCGTACAAAGGTTATTAAAGCCAATCCAAAATATTGAAACGTTGTTAGTAATTATGTAAGATAATAATAAAGAACTGACCACCCCCTCTAAACTTCAGACAGGAACCGGAATTATTAGTAATGAAAAAGATATATGCGATTGCTTCAATACTTTCTTTGCACGATTGGTTCCAATTTAGCGGAACAGATTCCTACAAAGTATCACACCAATCAACCCTACATAAAAAGCTCAAACAAAACAAACCATACGCTATCAGACCTCGCTCCTACAACTGTTGATGAGGTGAGAAGGATCATTTACACCTAGAACTCTAACAAAATCTGGATCAGATGGAGTAACTGTAAAAATTATTAAATGTGTCGGAGGCCTGGTTGGTGGTGAGCTTTCTGACTGCATTAACAAATGCTTAAAACTAGGAATATTTCCCGAATCTCTTTCGGTGGCCAAGGTTATTCCAATTCATAAATCTGGTAGCAAAAGTGATCCTGGTAATTCGACCTATATCTGTCTTACCTGTCGTGTCCAAAAAATCCAGCACACTTTCGGCTACTATTGATCTGGTCACAAAAATAAAACGAAGCATAGACAACAGACATATATTTATAGATCTGCAAAAAGCTTTTGACACCGTGAGTCATAAAATCTTATTAGACAAATTAGAATATATTGGCCTTTCTGGATCTGTATAACATTTTTAAATCGTACTAGAAAAACCGCTCCATGGTAGCTAGGATTCGCATGAGTCAGAGTGATCCTCAACCTGTCATCTACGGCGTGCCACAAGGGTCAATCCTAGGCCCTTTGTTGTTTCTAATTTATACAAATAACATCCTTGACCTTCCCTTGAAGGTTGACGTGACATATGCTGATGATACTAGCCTATTCTACTTCAGACACTCAATCACATCTATAAATTCTGAGGCTCAAAGCGACCTAATACTTTTGAATACGTGTTTTAAATATAATCTCCTTACAATCAAAGTAAAGAAAACTAATTACATAATCTTCTCCGCAAAAAACAAAAAGATTGGCAACTATGTACCCCTGCTCATCAACAATAAACTTATCAATAAAGTAGGCAATGAAAAATATCTTGGCCTCATTCTAGACTCCCACATTACCTGGAGGCCTCATATAGATAAACTTAAAACTAGACTTACCTCTCTTACTGGTGTCATGCGCAGAATTGTTAAAGGTCTCCCTAGACAAGTATGTTTGAATATCTATAATTTTCTGGTCAAACCACACTTTACCTGGTCGAAATTTGAGGGATAGCTGCTAAAAAGATCTTGGACATAATACAAGTAGCCCAAAATAAATAAATTAAAGTTTTATTCCACTACGATTATCTAACACATGAGTTGTAAACAACTCGCTCTCATTTTGTTAACCTACCCCCTATTATTAATACTTGTATTGAAAACTTTTCGTTACCTATTCAATACTTAATATATTTTAATGTACATACGTTAGGCGCCTGGCATTAAGTTTTTTACAATGTCACAATTAATGTAACAAGCCCTTTTCTGATTTAAGTGAATCTTATTCTTTTTGAGAAATAAATGATCTTTAAACCGATTGTTTGTTGTATGTAGACGTCGTCCCTGGGCGGAGGAGGTGTGGGCGCGCCCCCTGGCGGCGCGTGCGGCGGCGAGCCCGCCCTGTACAGCCCCGTCCGCTCGCACCCGCACCCGCACCAGCACCCACATCAGCACGCGCACCTGCCGCCCGAACAAGACATCGAGATCTTCGCCAAAGACAACCTCAACTTTAACAAGGGCATATTCAGGAGAAAGGTAACTTGTTTTACGTTAGTGTAGAATAACACACGGACTTGCTTAAATAATTCGCGCCACCAATATACATGAAACATTGTAATAGTACGCTACTACTAACTTGTTTAAATACACATCAGAACGTTTTTCTAACACCTATATAGGTACGAACTAGATATACATACATTGCTACAAGTAAAATCGCATGTTGTACATTATGACATCTATTACATATTTTATTGTTATGTATATTAGCTTGAATAGTCAAACAACTCGGACTCATTATTTAGACAACTTAACATTGGCATCCTGTATATACTACGTGTAACGTGATACATAGTTTTGGTCCTTCGAGCCGGATAAACTTCTATTGATAAAATGTAATTACTATGCAATAATTGCGTTAATTTTATTTTCAATCCAGGCGTCAGTACGTGATCTTTTGTCATGGACATCGTCAGCTATTAGCGCACCCATGGTGGGTGCGGATTGGGACAAAGCTCATAAGAAGGCTGCCACGGACCTTTTCCGGCTAGTTCAGATTTATATGGGAGATCGCAAAGCACGCCCTGGCATGACACTCAACTCCGTGGCTCAAGATATCCTTCATGCAACCTTCGCTAATGAAAAGTTAGTATTGTTGGTTTATTTATCAAAGTGTAATGTAAGATCTTTATCTTGTCATTGTTCTTCTGATCTTGATTTCAAAGATCATATTATTTCAAGTTTGAGGTTAATAATACAACATTCTTGCCCGGGATTGGTGATGTGACCGTTTGGTGATAGGTTTGTCCTATCACACTTTATGGGACTTACAGCCGCACTCAGAGACGTTAAATAACATTTGATCTGTCATTAAATCTCAATTTTGTATAGCAAATGTCGACTTAAAATGGCATACTCTGTCCCTTAGACTCCGCGACGAGCTGTACGTCCAGCTGTGCCGGCAGACGACGGAGAACCCGCTGCGGGACTCGCTGCTGCGGGGCTGGGAGCTGCTCGCCGTCTGCCTCGCCTTCGTGCCGCCCTCGCCCGCCTTCCAGCCCGCACTCACCAACTACGTCAACCGACATCGAGACCCCGCCTTCGCCGATTGTTTCCCAGAGGTAAACTTTAAGCCAGTGCAGTAAAGCCAGACCTAAACGGCTGTTCACGCTTCGAGAGACGGACCGATTGGTACAGTCGTCTCGATATCTTGTGTTGTGCGTTCCAGTCTTTAGTCAATTTTTTTTTTTGTTTAATTGATATTGCAATTTTATATCGTTCTTGTCGTTCTAGGTGGGAAAATGGCCAATTCATGTACAAGTATCACATTATGCTAGCGTAGCGTGCAAGAGATTGGAAAGGATCGGGTTTGGAGGAAAAAGACAACCCCGGAAAGCAAGTACCGAAGATATCGATCAGGCCCGAGTAAGTTACCAATTTTTTTTTTATATTAGCTAGCATTCTTCTATTGCTAGTTTTTGTTAATATTTTAATGGTATCATATTTTTCCGCTTCGTCCGCGTTCGTAACAAAATTTTCGTAACTGGTTAAGTATAAAGATTTATTTTCACTCTTTCGTAGTTACGAAAAAAGTTTTTCTTCCGTTCTAATAACCGGAACTTCTTGACACTAATGGTCTCCTAGTACTTTTACGGGAATAATTATTTTATGGCGTAAAATTTATCTTTAAATATGATTCAAATTAGCAATTAAGAGTAAAAAAATCTATAAAATTTATAGATAAAAAAATGTTATTAAATCTGTTGTACTTGCGAAATCACTAACATTTTTACAAGCTCAAAAGTTATTAGCATAATTACATATCTCTACGCTAAGACATTTATTTACGGGTTAGGCACGGCATTGACTGCCAAAATGTCGCGATCCTTGTAGATCTGTCAAATTGCATCACATTTATTACTCTTTTCATACAAACGTGTTTTCCCCCGTGTTGGTCCGGGCTCCTTTGCAGAATAGACCATCTGCCTTTCTTGCCAGGCAGCAAGTAAAAGACGAGCATAGGCTTATCCTCACTAATACCGTGACATCTGACTAGGTGGTAGAGTTTCGCAGCGACTCGCCCGGATTGGTACCACCGCCTTACCTATTCCTGCCGCCATAACGTCATGACGTGTTCCGGTTCGGAGGGTAAGGTAGCCAGTAATCTTACTTTTGCTCGAGGCCTAACATCCTGACCTCAGTTAGGCAACGCACCATTACTACCTTTGGTGTCTCTTGGCGTCGTGAATTTCTTACCATCAGGAAATCCGTCTACTTGTTTGGCTTCCTATAACATAAAAAAACACGCCGATTTCGAAGGTCTTTGGAAAACCCTGATCAATTTGACCGTGGAATGCCAACCTGGGACTTTCTGGGTACCTACATTCATTCACGTTTGCCTTCTATCATTTTGTCAATTTTTAAACAATTTAAAATATATAAATTGAAATACGAACTGATCATAATATAAAGATAAATAATATTACGCCATAAATAATTATTCCGAAAAAAGTACTAGGAGACTATAAGTGACAAGAAGTTCTGATTATGAAAATGGAAAAAAATCTTTTTTAAGATTTAAAAAAAATTCTTTATACGTAACCAGTAACGAAAATTTAGTTACGAACGCGGACGAAGCATATTTTTTTCGTGTCATGTTTCAATATAAATTTTAATACTACTAAACGTAGTTAGTTAGAATCTTCCTATTCTTTATAAAAGCTGAGCCTAATTTAAAAGATAACATATATTTTTTGTGATATTTCAATGAAGGGATTCCCGAGGGACAACAGAATATGACTAAAGTCGGGAGGAATACCTAGTTATAATAAATATGATATATAAATAATAAAAGCGGCATGATAATTGTTTATAGTAAAGATAGCAAAAAAAGTATTTCTATCAAGCCTGATCTTGGTAAATTTGATCTAATAAAACCAATTTGTCTACCGAGCACATATTGTTAAAAATAATTTTATAAATGTTGTACAGATACAAATATTCAGACAGTCGATGTTTGGCAACACACTGTCGGAGGTGATGGCTCTACAGAAGGAACGGTTCCCGAACAGACAGTTGCCGTGGGTGCAAGTGGCGCTCTCGCAACAGGTGCTGGCGCTCAACGGCCGGGAGACAGAAGGAATATTCAGAGTGTCGGCGGACGTCGACGAAGTTAATGCGTTGAAAGCTAAAATAGATAACTGGGAACTACCCGATGCCTCCACGTTAACAGGTAGGTTATGACATGTTTTTGAAATGAAAACTTCTTTAGGCGCGTTGAGCGTTTTGGTAGAGGGTAAAATCCTCGGTTCGCGTCACCGACATGCTAATGATAAAAGTATATCTATAGCTATGGAGAGCCAGACTAGCGCACGCGCAGTAGCCTGTGTACACGTATACACTAAGACATCGACTATTTCTGACTGACAAGATAATTGTATATTAATTATTTTTTCAACCACTTTGTATTTATATTTTGTTCATGATTTGTTAAACCCATCATATGTAACTAATTTTTTTTTTTTTTATTTATTGACATCTAAGAAAATAACATATAATTTATATTTGTCTCCACAACCGAAAACCTTGTAAAGGTTTATCTGGTGTGACCACTTCACTATGATAAACACTATCTTTATCTTAATTTAAATTAAGTAGGTAGATACAAACACACACATAAGCTGTTACAAGTTAACCACATTTCCACTCCGCTTCATCTCATTTTACAATTATTCACATTTACCTACTTTTAGCTAATCAATCGTTGTACAAGAAACAAGATACAAATTGCGTGCCCACATTTAAACTCACAATAACAGGTTTTACGTTAAACATAAAAAAATTCATATAATTTTTGCATATAGTTTTAATTACTCTCAACTTAATAGTTCCGTTTTCACTTCTATCGGCAGTCCCACGACTGCTACTGTTTTTTTGTTTTAAGATAAAAATGGTATAAAATATTTTTAATTTATCATTATATTCACGACTCTGTTTAATAACGACGCTAGTTGACATTCAATCCTACGTTCCGTTTGTGGTTTAAAGTCGTGATGCCGTCCTATAACTATAATTTTGTTCCCGTATGACATAATAACCTATTTACTTATTGTTATGATTATTAGTATATTGTATATTTGGTTGTTTGGTTATGTTAAAATGATACGAGATGAAATATAAGCAAAACAAACACAAAATAGACATACAAACGTATTAGTAAACGAAGATACCCCGTGTCGGTCCCGACTCCTTTGTAGAGTAGACCATCTGCCTTCTAAGGTAGCCGGTATACTTACTTTTGCTCGAGGTCTAACATCCCGGCCTCAGGTTGGCAACGCACCATTACCACCTTTGGTGTCTCTAGGCGTCGTGAATTTCTTACCATTAGGAAATCCGTCTGCTTGTTTGCCTTCCAATATCATAAAAAAAAAGATTTCTCCTCTAAATTAATGTGAGATATTGTGTAGGAAGAGGGCGTGGAGGGGGTGTAAAGAAAGGAGACTGTGTTTCTGTAGACGTCAAATTTATTTTAAAGTTACACAACATAATTTTCTACATAGCAATCTGTAAAGTTGCAAACGTAATAGTAATATGTATATTGTGCCGGCTCTAACCATTAGAGCCCGGTTCTTGTAATCAACGAACCGTAAACTGCCAGTATAACTTATAGTTACACAAAATGTTTAATGCCCGGTTCCTATAATCAACGAATCGTAATCCGTCAGCTAAACCATTCGTAGTTTGTTCAAAAGTAACGGAGCGTTACCAATATTTTCAAAAAATGTTTAGAATCAATAGTCGGAAACGAGCAACCGTTGTTAGTAATCTTACTTAGCGTACAAATTACTACCATCCGTAATCAAAACGACTCGTTTTTTGAATATAGGAACCGGGCATAAAAGGTTCGGTAAGTTCGAACGTTATATGGTAAAGTGTGTGTGTGGTGTTGTGCAGACGCGCACGCGCCGGCGAGCCTGCTGAAGCTGTGGTACCGCGAGCTGTACGAGCCGCTGATCCCCGACGCGCTGTACGGCGCCTGCGTGGCGGCCGGCGCAGACGTGCCCGCCGCGCAGCGCGCGCTCGCCAGGCTGCCGCCGCTCAACCGGCTGGTGCGTACTCTCATCTTTATCTTCATATATATAATTCTTCTGTGAAAGTGTATGTCACTAAACTCCTTCTAGACGACTGGACTGGATGTTGATGAAACTTTTTGTGTGTATTCAAGGGAATTCGAGAATGGTTTACATTCATAATTTGGTCTCCTGGAAAATGATTTTTTAAATTATTTTTCAATAATTAGCAGTTGTTGATTTTGGAATGTTTCACATCGGATCCGACAGATTGCGCTACTGTCGAAGCATTAATGTCAAGCGATACGAAGTTTGCTGGGTCAGCTTAGTATAGGATAAACTTCCTAGAGTATGCCGAGGATATTCAAAATTTAATTACCTAAGCTCTATTTCTTATTCCGGATTCAAAACGTATATCATGGATTAACCCACCCATATTTGATTGAAATAACATGCACGTAGCACGAAGATACCTTTTGACTTGACTTCATAAAATTCAGGGTTCGATCCCCGGGTCGGATAACAGAAAGAAAATTTGTTTATAACATTACCTGAGGTTGGATATGTGAACAGTTTACGTCAGGTTTGCCACCTATCACAATGTGACTTAATGTCTTCAAATAGTTGTCGTTGCAAGGATACGGGTGTAAAGATACTTTTTTTAGATCAAAAATGAATATATACATTCTAGTTTATAGCATAATAAACTTCCAGCCTCTTTTTCATTTTTAATCAGATTAGTTGAATGTCATGGTACTGAGTTACTTAAGAGTAATACAAAAAAAATGTGTGCGTGTACTAGCGTACACTCGTAATAAGTGAAGAAGTGAAACTTCTTTATGACGTTATTTTTCAAAAAATAATTTACTGTATGCAACTTTACAGAAAATGGTTAAATAAAGTTTATTGCCAATCCCTACTCCGCTGGAGAAAGTATACTTCGAATCACGCGTGGTAGGGATAAGAACAAAGATGGCGCGTAACGGAAAAATGTGACGCGTAACGAAAAAATGTGAACACTAATTTTTTTTCTAACCCCGATAAAGAAGTTTCACTTCAAAAACTCTAACTATTAATTACATCATACACCGATGCATAATTTATTAAGACTCATATCCTGTAAAGTATTTTAACTAGAATTAAATTAAATTTACTTCTATTCAACTACTATACTTTCAGTGGAAGTCGTTATTGCATTAGTCAAATGTAAAGTCGTCAAGATCTTTAGTTGTGCAAACTACATTTTTATCCTATGCATATAAAAACAGTAAAACATTCAAAACTACAGCAAATTTTTCATGACTGTTACTTTTGCAATTTTTGCTATTTAATTAAATTTAAAAAGAAAAAGTATCTTCACGCCCATATCCCCAAAGAGGTAAACAGAGGCACAACCAGGGCACCCACGACTAGCCGAAGACAGTAAGTCCCACAATGTGATAGGTGGCAAGCCTATCGCCAACCGGGCACATTTCCAATCCCGACCAACATTTTTTTTATTAGAAAATTGGAAAAATCCAATTTTTCTTTAAATTTTTTAATTTAATTAAATTTAGTCTTTTCTTCCAGGTACTTACATATTTAATAAGTTTCCTTCAACAATTCACTGCCCCGGAAGTGGTAAGTCAAACCAAAATGGACTCCGCCAATCTAGCAATGGTCTTCGCCCCGAATTGTCTCCGATGCACTGCCCAAGATCCTCGAGTAATTTTAGAGAACGCGCGAAAGGAGATGACCTTCCTCAAGACTCTCATCACTAACCTTGACACATCTCACGTACAAGATCTGCTGTGACCAACGAATCTCAATCACTATAATAATAATGTCACAAGTCAGCTTTATTTCTAGCGTTGGTTTAGTCCGTCAATACATGATATTATTCTCAAGGCTTTAGCAATAGTATTCTAAAGCGATCACTTCTCGCAACAGTATTGCATGTATACCAAATTTAAAATCCTAGGTCAATTCCACATTGTTGGATAGTTATATAATATTGTGGTGTATACAGGCGACGTGTATAAATTTAGTAATATTCAACATTCTTGTATATTTTTTATATTTTTGTACGCTATGTAATTTTATTTGGTTGAACCCAAAGATATTTAATGAAATGTGATTTTTTTAGTATATTGTTAGGTGTGAACACGCGTTTTGTTATAGCGTTCGCGTGTTTATAATTGTCTTATTTGTACAGCGTGTAGGGAGAATTAGTTTAATGATATTATTTTATTTGTAAGGTCACCAAGTACCGTTCAATGTTAATGGCGTATTATTTTGTACAGTCGGAGCGATAAATATTTGTTTGCGAACATATTTTTTTTACAAAAGTACCATGTACAGTAGGCAAACGAAATGTCTGACCCCCGTACAATACATTCAAAGTACTGTAAGAGGTCAGGTGTTACGTTTTCCTGTTGTGCCAATGGGCTGAGTACCAATTATACAATATAGCCTATCTTTTTCCATTTTGTAGTCTACAGTCATACAAGTACGTTGAATTTTAAAACTTTCATACTAAACACAAAAAGTTATTATTTAAAATTAATAACACGCAGATCAATAATTATTGATTTATGCATTTAAACACAAAGTGTATGTATTTATATCTTTGATACTTTTTTTTACGTTATTTTTTATGTTGGAAGTCATGGTAGCACATTATTTGTGTATAAAGTTGTGATTACAGTTGATCTAAGACAGTCGTTTAATTCTAAAATTCCATTAAAAAAATATATAAAATAGTCAACTTTCACTAACTGAAACTCATTGGCGTATGTAGTTCTCGGATCTGAATCCTCATCTAGATTAATAAGAGAAAGACTTCAATCAATATAATTATAGAAAACCTAACTCAAAATGGGTAGTTTGTAATAGCAAATCCGTAGAGGTTGAAATCTTTTCATCATTATGAAGGTTTATGATATTATATGCTACAATTTGCTATATAAATCTGTTAGTGAAAGAAAGTTGCATGATCGAATCAATATTTCCGAAGATTTTCTTTACTTTTCACAATTTTCATCAGATGCTCTGAAGTCAAAGCAACAAAGAATATTACAATAGTAACTGCCATGTTGTGTGTATAACAATAAATGTTTTTGTTATTATTTAATAGTCGACATGTCTCAGGTTAGGGGCCATCCATAAATTACGTCACGCGAATTTAAGAACTTTTCGACCCCTAACCCCCTTCTTGTCACAGGTTGTCACATTTTTAGAAACCCGTCCCCCCTAATGTGACGTTACACATTTTTCAAACTTATGCATGTATCAAAAAATAAAAACACTGAACTGCTACCTGTTTACATAATGTACATAGGTATTTTCAGCTTTGCATTAAAAGTGAGAAAGTAATAGAATGTTTTGCATGTTGAATTTTGTTTCCATTGTAATGATTGTTGGCATTTAACTAATGACCAACGTTGAAGCAATTGAAGTTAGTTAGTTCAGATATAAATTTCGTGTTTTAGTATTTTATAATGTGACGTCACAAGGCTTTCGATCCCTCCTGCCCCTTGTCACACAATGTCACATTAATATAATACCCTCCCCCCCATTAACGTGTGACGTAATTTATGGATGGCCCCTTATTTCGTGAAGATTATTTTAATAATTTGGTTAAAGACTAGATGTCCACGCTGCGTCTTCGTATTTAAGCTCTCACATGGTAACCCAACTAGATAGTGAGATAAAATGTAGCCTCTACTCTACTCTCTAGTTTCCTGACTATATCTATCCACACACAAAAATTTTAGATTAATCGTAGTTTCGAATTAAAACTGTCATGATGTTTTTCAAAATGTTTATCTTTGTGAAAACTTTTAAGTATTCATTTATTCACGTTTAAATGTATTTTATTTTTGATACAAATATGGTAAATATGTCTATTCCAATGTAACATTCCATTTTCGGATAACATTTCTACAACATAATAGTCAGAGACACCTACGGAATATTCATTTAAAAAATTTGTAAAATTTTGTTTGTAAAATATTTTGTTCAATTGGTATCGCCTTTGTATGTAGTGGTTATGGTATTGGCGTTAACTACATGAGTTTTCGTGTTCGATTTTCGTGTCAGGCAACTCAAAATGCGTTTTTTCAATTTTATAGTAACAGCAACGTAGACTGGGTTTACACAAGTACTAGGTTTAGGTATGTCACATATCGCATTGTGGGACTAAATACTGTCGCCTGATCTTGGGTGTCCTGGTAGTCTATCTGCCTAATTCTTTAGGAACACGGGCATGCTAATACTTTTTTATTATATTTTTTAATTTTATATGTTTTGTCTTACTCATGGATCGTTACATTAAGCTATAGAAGCCTACTTACCATTATTAATTTTTGTTGAAACTTAAAAATCACAAATATGATCACCGTCAAATATGTCACTGAGCCATGGATTTTGATCTTGCCTTGAAGAGTATTTTTCTTCCCGTCACGAATTTATTGTTTGAAAATTATCGTTCAAAATGAGACTACATAATGCCATTCAGATGTAAATGACCAAATATAGAAAATAATAGTAACTGCAAGTATGAAAACGCATGCTATAAATTATCAAATTCATTGGCAGCTATTTTATTCACATTTTTTTAAGATCTTCATTTTTTCAAAAGGTTTTGAGCTTTATCTATTTTGTGGCAAAGGTTTCTTTTAACTCGCTTTATAACTTAACCCGGTTTTTGTACTTTGTGAATTGGTATACAAAGTCTTCCACAAATGTTTACCAGTTTTTCGAAATCTGACTATCTCAAGCTGTTTGAATTCAGGGAGTTTGAAAGTGTTATATATTGAGTCACTTCAATCAAAAAACTAATCAATTCCATAAAAGAAATCTTTAAAAAATAAATACAAATAAAAATAACACACTTTTTCATAGCAAAATAAATGATTACGTTATTAGAGCTAGATTATTAAAGCTTCTATATGTGTTCTTCGAAGTGTAACAGGCTTAATAGGCTGATCTAAATATGCTGATTCGTCCTCTTAAATATTTAAAACTAGACCTTTTGTGTCTTTTATTGATTTTTATGTCTATTAAATGATAATGGTTCACAAAGTTCGTTAAATAAGTATGAAAACCTAAAAACGATGCAATGAAAATTAATTTGTATAAATATAATTTGTATTTCATCGTACGCACTGTAGAATAAAATGTAAACTTTCATAAAAAAAAACACTGTCGTTCTCGTCTCTGGAAAGGATTAAATACATAAGTTTTAATTTAAGATATTACAGATACAATGTTGGTAATCCCAATAAACCTTTGAATGAAGCATAAGCTCATATTTTTCTTAAACCTAAAATTTATTTTTTTAAAAGTAAATGAAAATATTTCATTAAAATATTTGTAGGCGCGTACGCTGCGGATGTATCCATACTTATTTAAAGCATTTTGTGACTTATCTTACATATAAAAAGATCTATTTTTAGATACTGAATTGGAAAACTTGGAACATATAAAGCCTTAATGATACCTTTTCTTATTATTGTGTACTGTTTTTGTTAATTAAAATAATATTTGCTTTAATTAATTTTAACCGCCTACTAATACTTTAACTTTAGGCCGAATTTTTTATGTATTATATTTTCGACTGATTTTAATCATACACAACATAATTTTCTTAAACTATTTAAGATGAAAAAAGTTTAAAGCTACAACTATCATTTGATGTGATTCAAGCTGTTATAAATATTTTTTATTTTTTTAGTAAAACTCTTTCATTCAACTTTCATTCTGAGTTATGTTGAGGTTGCACAGTACTAAAGTGTACATACTGTCCAAAACTACAAAGTCAGAGCCTAGAGTATCAATATCTTTAGAATGGAGCAAAAGTGATCTCTCATATCAAGTTGAGGTCTATGGTTTTCACACCACATTCTGAAAACGGCCATTAAAATGTGACTAAATGCATAAAACTTGGATAAACTTTTTTTTTCTTTCTTTAGTTTTTGACACTAGCGTTAGCATTTGCCTTTAGTCAAGTAAAATTGCATTAATTTACCCGATAAAATAAAATCAGTTTTAAATTATTCAATGTTAGTAATAAGTCGTCAAAGAAAGTCATTTCGGGGTCTTGAGTAAAGCGTTGGCCACATTACTCAATCTCATTTCATGAGATTTGGCGGCAACGAGGAAATACATGGTAAACTAATTTCTTAATGAGTATTTTATTTGTGCACTTTCACTTAACAGTTTTTTTAAAAATGCCACCAAAATTGACTAATTTCACTCAATATGAAAATGAAATTCAATAGTTATAAAAAAACTACGATCATCTTTATTCTCGATGGCGCCAAAACTCTTGAATACACCTGTGAACGCTATATACCACGGATCTCTTGTGTTGTGCAAGTTTGACCCATGATTTATAGTGAAGTGTTCTTACCTTAATTTTAAATATTAAGAGCCTTGTAATGTGCCGTAGTGAGTATAAAAGTCTATAACATTTTCTGAATTTCTCTTTAGTAAAAGAGAAATCAATAATTATATTTTTACGAAATAGCTATTATTAGAAGTTCCACATGTTAACTACTTTGTTGTGAATAAATCTGACTTAAATTGTAACTATTAAAATCATAAATATGTAGTAGTTTTACGTACTGAATAGTATCTTCAGCTATTATATGTGGGAGTTCCGAATATTAAAGAGCAGTTTTAACTAAGGATCCCATTAGCTATTTACAGTAATTAATAAATGAATGTCCTCCTATTTTCATCACAGTTCTTAGTATATTAGGCAACCGTACTGGTAGGTTCAAATATAATCAATTCTTTCAGGCGATAATTAGCTGCTTCAGAGAGTTTGAACGTTAAATATCGTATCAGAATTTAGCTCTGTAATTTGAGTAGGCCACTAAACTAAAGGCTTCGGTCAAACCTATGCGACCAAAAATCTATAGCCCGGCGAAGTTATGAAAACCTCGTGGTTAGCAACATATTAGTCATTTCAAAAAAAAAGGGAAAGTGCGAGAGCGTCTACCACGCGGGGGCGGACAGTGTTCATATACGGCGTTTGCACACGGTCGTGACACGGAAAGCGGTCCGTCCGCAAAGCGGGACGCACGCGTCTTGTGGTCAGGCGTGTGCACAGATATTACGAGCGTCTCGTGATATTTTAATTACATTAGAATTTTAATATTATAACAATAAAAAAAAAATTATAAAGTACCACTTTGCATCCCCCATCCTGCCTGCTGAGGTTTGACCGAGGCATTAGTTTCTGGGCTAGAGGCAAGTTGATCTTAGCAATAAATAATAAATGTCTTCATAATAAAATGATTGAATAATGAATAATAAATTTATATTTCTATGACCAGCTGACACATATTAATCAGCAGACTACGATTGCTCTATTTTTTTTAATAGCCATAGAAAATCTTAAATCTTATTCTCCTATTTTTACGGGAGTACAAATTATTGAAAATGGATTCTCGTGGCTTATTTATACCTTTCTCTGAGGCAGTTTACTACCGAAAATATTGCTGCCTTTGACCAAAATAAATTGCTGGGCAGTCGCAAGAGATTTAGAAGCTTATAAAGTAGGCGCTAACGCGCTGGCAAAATTAGTAGAACGGGTAGTTTTAATACGGATAAAAAAAAGAGAAACCTCGTACGCATTTTAAAATTATCATTGAAATACAAAAGTGTATCCATTTGATTCCAGATGGGAGTTTACTTTACTTAATATTATCATACTTCATATTAATATTATAAAGAGGAAAACTTTGTTTGTTTGTTTGTTTGTAATGAATAGGCTCAAAGACTACTGGACCGATTTTAAAAATTCTTTCACCATTCGAAAGCTACATTATACACGAGTGACATAGGCTTTGTTTCATCCAAATCGGTATAGTAGAAGCCAAGTAACGCAGGCGAAGTTGCGTGAAACTGCTAGTAATGAATAAGGTAATAATGATCAAAAGATGTAGTGCTAGTTACGAATCGAAATAATTTTGGTTTCGAGGTAAACGAAAATAAAGAGGTATTAGATTATTTTCTAAATTTAAATTAGTTACGAACTTGAAGCTGCATCTAACATTGCGTTGACGGGTATATTTGATTATATTTAATGCGATCGTTTAGTAATTTATTTTGGTTGATGGTTGCCGGCTTGTAGACACACATTTACTATCTAGTGGGATTTGGACAAGTTAATTGCAGTTGATAATAAGCTGAATTTCCGCTTACCCGTAATATTAGGAACGCGTTAAATGAAGTATATGTATTTTAAAACACTCATTATTAGAAGTTAAAAGATGTACAAAGCATTTTATAGACTATTTGAAGAGAGTTAAACAAAACGCTGCATTTATATATTAGGGAAAAAGGTCTATTGAATGGATTATTGGAACGATTATGTTGTTGTTTCGAATAGTTAGTCTTTGGGGTGTGCAAGAGTTTAAAACTGTTTCTGAAGATGTTTAGATGTAATTACTCACTTTATTGAGAAACAGCACAAATACGGATAAAAATTACAAAAATATACGCTTTTCTAAGAGGTTAAAAAAAATCTCATCTTTTTCATACTTCAGGTCACAATTAATTAAGATTTTATATAGATAAGTGAATTAAGTGCCGCAAAAACGATTAAATATCATAATATAAATATTTATAAAAATAGATTTATATTACATATGTATGAGAAAACATATTCCCCATAACTTCTAAAATTAGGCTTTTAAATAGTGGTTTTAGTGGAAGTGAAACTATGAAATTAGATAGTTTTTTAGTAACTACTAAATTACTAGAATGGTAACTGGTTGCTTAACTATGTGCCGAAAAAATATAATTTAATAAATTGCTGACCAGTTTAAATTTTGTGCCATATAATGTAGAAACGCTATATTCGAATAACCATATCCTGTGGCAGTATGAACTGTATTACAATTACATCACATTTTTGTATAAAATATTTTTTCCTTTTATTTTACTGTGGACTGTTATCTAATTGTATTATAAGATTGTGAATGAGTTGTAAGTAAAATAGGAAATATAGCCGTTATTTCTAATATAAAGGATTGTGATGCCCAAAAAGCACAAGTTGTGTTTGTGTATTTTGTTTAGGTACTTACTACTTATCAGATATGCACATTTTGCGCTTATATTTTTGGTAGCGTAGTGAACATAAAGTAGTAAATTGTATACTGAATTACTAGTTATATCTCGATATGTAAAGATGTAAATTGCTTATAAATAAACGCAATAATATTTCAATAGTTATATATAACATTGTATATAATATGGCTTACCTACTTTTTTGTTACACAGGACAATACCTAATGCCTGCGATGTTCAGTATAAAGGCTATCAAGTTGACTGGAGATATAAATATATCAAAATTATCCGTTGAATCCGAATGCTAAAAATTTGTTTTATTTAATAATCCCTGTTATGTAAAAAATAGCGGTTGTCTGTCAAGTCGATTTACTGACGATAGTTGAACATGACAAAGTCATAAGAACGGAGGCCGATTGTGTCACTTTGTCGCCATTCACTCTCGCTTGCACTTCAAGGCTTAGGGCGTGTTCAGATGACTCTCACCGAGCACGCACACGCGTTGAGCCCGCTCTAGACCCGCGCTCAGCACGCGTATCCGCGCCGAGCACGCATGAGCGACATTAGCAACATGGAACTATTTCTTCCTCAGGAAAATAGTGATTCAAGTAACAATTATGTGAAAAACTTTAATAGGGATGACTTTGATGTGGACAGGACAGTGTTTTAATTTCCTGATTAGGAAAAAAGAAGACACCATGAACCATCCACCATCTAAGCAACCTTTAAATGATTTTTTTAAATTATAAATTAAAACGATTTTTGTTACAAATGTTTTTTAAGGTTGTTATTTACTATTTAGAACCTTTTTACTTTTTGTTGGAATATGTGTTTTTTTCTGAATCAGGATCTCGTTTTCATTATTTGAAAGTTTTGTATTTTTATTATTATTATTTGTATTATTAGAACAATTATTGTTGTTTGGTGTTGTGTAACAGTGTAATAGTGCTTTTTTTTCTTTAATGAATTAAAGAAATGAAAGAAGTAGTTAAAATAATTGAAAGTGATAAACTAAATGTTTTTGTACCCTTTTCCAGCTTATAATTATTTTAAATTGTGATGATTGATTAATATACTTACCCATTATTTCATATATTCATAAAAGTTGTTATGATACCTGTTTGAAATACTTAAAGTAAATGATTTTGTAAAAGCTTTCTTCAAAATAGGCTTTTTCAAATTGCGTCTGTTAATAGTGAAGGTAACATGTTTCAAATGTTTAATCGTTTTAAAAACATATTTAAAAAAGAAAATAAAATGAAAAAATATAAAAATGTAGTTGAAGCTTGTCAACTATTGGAATGGATGAGTAAATTAATCGGAGTGTCGGTATTTACTACGAAATGCATTCCTGGAAATATCGTTATTACGACATTTTCTCGGTTTGGTTTTGGGATGTTCAGCATATTTATTCTTATTTATTTTTATTCGACATATGAAATGTTTGTGGATAATCAAGGCATTGTACGAGAGTATTACAATACGAAATTACAACACTATGGCGAGACTGCTGAAAGGCTTGCCACCACTGCTTTCGTACTCTACGCCTTTTGGAAGATTCCTTTTGATTTGTGTGGAAGAGTTGAATATGCTCAACTACTGATAGATATAGACAAAGCAATAGAAAGATTAGGTGATTACATGGATTATACGAATCTGAAGTATTTGCCTCTGCTACTTCTCATGTTTCAATCTACTATTAACGTCATTCGAATTTTAAGTGTCTGGTTGACGGTATCACAAGTACCTTTTCAGAAGCTTTATCATATGGTTTACTTTGATAATGTCGTTTTTATAATGACGTCACATTATTGTTTGTATTTGTATTTGATACATGCGAGATATAAGAAACTAAATAAGATACTTCAAGATATTCAAGGGAAGAAATGTCACGAGTTATTTATGTTTCGCATCAGGGATCAAGAATTAAGTGACAACGCTGTGAAATTGCAAGAGAAATATATCGCTGAGAAAATGAGGAAATGTGGAGTTATCTATGGTCTTTTGTATAAAGCCACAGCAATTGCCAATTTAAGATTTCGGATATCGGTTTGGGTGCTTTTGGCAGTATGTCTGTTCTTTATTGTATTCTATCTTTACTATTTAATGGAAGCTACTGCGGCAGGTTTATTTCATGACCCAAGCAGGTATCTTCATTTTATTTGTTTCGTGTCATGGCAAATAATGTTAGCATTAACGACGATATTTCTTCACATCATCTTCAGTGAAAGTACAGTGAAAGAGGTAAGTTGTTTTTATAGACGGCACTGTAAAAAAATCGAGCGTCTAAAACTTTTTAAGAGTCTTTTTTATAATAATGGAAGGTAAACAAGCAGACGGATTTTCTGATGGTAAGAAATTCACGCTGCCTAGAGACACCAAAGGTGGTAATGGTGCGTTGCCAACCTGAGGGCGGGATGTTAGGCCTCGAGCCAAAGTAAGTTTACCGGCTAGCTTACCGTCCGAACCAGAACACGTCAACGGCAAGCATAGGACGTTATGGCGGCAGGAATAGCTAAGGCGGTGGTACCAATCCGGGCGAGTCGCTGTGTAACTCTACCACCTAGTAGGATGTCACGGTGTTAGTGACGGTAAGTCTATGCTCGGATTAGGAGCTGCCTGGCACGAAGGCAGATGGTCTATTTTGCAAAGGAGGCCGGACTAACACGGGGAATGATAAATGATACCTAGTCACATAAAACTTTCTCAGCATCATGCCAAATAACAATATTAAAAAATACCCTGCTTTAACCGACTGCGTAGTCCGGTCAGCCGGGCTATTGAAAAATAGGTAGATACTTCGAATAGTAGAATCCCATTTTTTTAGGTACCTATTCATCAATGCTTCTTAACTATCACGATTCATTGAGTTTGGATCATCATGACTAATAGGTAGCTATCGGGCAGTAAGAAGAGGGTTATTAAATTAGACTAGGGTTTGGATACTGTTAGAGGTGTTACTCTGTATTGTGACACAATCCTAACACCTAAATTACGTATCTAGTGAAAAACCCAGCTAGTACTAGGGATTGCCCTTCCAAATTTCTTTTTTCAAGTTTTAGACCCATTTCTAGAAGGTAACAAACACACGTCGTGTACGATATGCAGAAAGTATGCGCAAGTTTACCGCCCACCTTATTTTTTAACGGCCAATATTAATTAACCTATCTAAGATAAAAGATTGTGCTATTTTATATTAGATAACGAATGATTATTGACAAATAACCACGGTTACCTGAACCGTGGTCATTTGTCAATAATCAACTCTTAACGCCTATCTTTATTCGCAGATAGGTTATTAACATTGACCGTAAATTAAAGGTCGGCAACGCATCTGTGATACTCCTGGTGTTGCGAATATCCGTAGGTGACCTACTTGCTCGTTTTCCTCCTCTTGTGTAAAAAAAAGACGGGTTGCACTCCGGGAGTACCGGCAGAAGTGAAAACTTGAATTGTTACGTGAAACGTTGTGCATTTTTGATATTTTGGAATGGTTAGGGAATAATTTTGCATGATTTTTTTAATTATCAGTATGAAAGTATTTATGCACAAATATTATTTTCATATTAATTACCTGCGTTTGGCTTGACAAAAACTCGCTAAAGTAAGACCACGTGACGGCTAGGAGCGTTGTCATATTATCTGTACATCGAACATTGCTCGTCTAGCTTATTTTCAAGATGGAACAAATAGAGCAATGTCTGTTGATGTTATACGTATCTGCTATCTGTGAGAATGTAATGGTAGGCACAAAAACAGATTTAGATCTCGCGCTGAATTATTCGCACATGTGCAGTGTGCCGTCTTACGTTCTGACGATCTGACGCCAGTTAAGAGGTTTTTACCCGTTCCAAAAAAAGTGCGCAATGCCGCTAAAGAAGTTTTTACTTCAAAAATTCGAACATGGCTGACAATAACTAACGCGATGTATACAGGGGAAGCGGTGGTAACAATCTGGGTGTATCGTTTCGAAAAGATTACAAACTAGATTTATTTCAATAGGATTAGTAGATTGAACAAGGCTCACGGATATCTATAAATGACAACAACTTATGTAAACACTAAAGATCTTATTAAGAAACATGGACATGGAAAGTCTTTATTATGCTGCGACACAGACTACAATATTTACTCATCTCTTAGTTAAATCTAGTTTTATTAACAAGCCGGTAGGTGTTATAGGTCGTTATCAAGTGGCTGGCTATTTAGGACTGCACTAGGCACCACACTCATCCACCAATAGGCTTGTTTATAATAAGTTATAGTATATTTTATTTGTGTTCACCTCTTACGAGCTTCTAGGCAGTAAGGCAGATAGCCTATCTCTATCTCTGGCATATCTTGCCATGGCAAGAAGATGTAAGGGTTGAGACCGTGAGGTAGGTACAAGATATAGCTTCTGACTATTTCCAGGCTCAAAGAACATCACAAATAGCTCATGCGATTATAAATTCCGATTTCGACGCAGTTGTGAAGACAGAGGTAAGACGATCTTAAGTTATCCATTCTAATCTTATAAATGAGAAAGTTTGTCCGTCTGTGTATTAAACTAAACGCTTTGGTTAAACAGCTGAACCGATTTCGATGAATTTTGATGTGTTTAGTTGAGTTCAAACATAGGCTACTTTTTTTTAAACATTGACCTTCATTTTAGGTACTGGCCCAGATTCTTGTACCGTTCTAAGGCCCCAAATTAAGCTATGTACCGGTAGTTCTCGATACATACTTAGTTTTATTTTGTTCAGAAGTAGGTAAGTATATCTATCTGAGCAAGAGGAGCAAAATGGAGCGCGAGGGCAGTAACTCACTGCCTTTTCGTTTTTTTTCTTTTATTTTGAATACCCCTTTTGTTTAATAAAACTCTCTAAATTTTGTAGCGTATTATATTCTAATAAAACATAAACTTCATTTGTAGGCACTACATTTATCGTTACAAGTGATCCATCAAACACCGATTTTCTCTGGATGTGGACTGCATAAACTCGATTATGAACTTGTGTTAGAGGTAAGTCATTGTAAGTTAAAAAAAAAATGTTGTGAAAAAGAAAAAGGAAGTTCCACTCAACACCACCGAAACCCGCATGGCCACGGGGCAAATGAAAATCAATTTTGCAGCAGCATTTGTTTTTCTAGTTCGATTTATTAAGGCGAATCCTACTTATCTAAATGTTGTGACCAGCATGAATTTTACATACATACATACATACATACATGCATGCATATCTTCACGACAAGTCTCTTACGGGGTAGGCAGAGATCGAAGAGACGAGAGAGTATCGAGTGCCAGACCTCACGATCCTGACAAACCTGTCTTGCTTCCTTCACATTCATTACCCTTTTCACACAAACACGCCGGTTTCGGAGACTCTTGACACCACCCTCGGATAATATCCGATTGATCTGATCGAGAAATGTCAGCCTTGGTCTCCCCGGGTACCTACATCCATCCACATTCGCATTATATATCTGCTTTGTCAATCTTTCATCTGTCATTATTTCTACATGACCGAACCAGCGGAGCATGCCCTTTCGCATTTTAACACCAACATTTTCTTTCAATCCCACTCTTTCTCGGATCTCACTGTTACGAATGCGGTCAGCGAGCGTTACAACACAGATTTTCTGTAATGCTCTCATTGCGACCGCATTCATCCTACTTTCATGATCTTTCTGACATACCCAACTCTCGCTTCCATACAATAACGTTGGGATAAGCACATAATTATGCAAAGCTAGTCTAGCTTTTTGACTCAAAACCTCGCTTCGGAATAGCTTACCCAACGAAATTTACAATTTAAATGAACCCAACGAAATGAATTTTACAAGTTTTTACAAATTTTTTTTTTGTCAAGATGGCATTTCTACGGTTGAATCCATAATAATAACGTAATAACGGACGAACCAAAATGAAAAAAAGAAAGTATTTTCTTAGGGGGCATATTTTTGATTTGTTCTTTTAAATGAGTAAAATTATTGAAAAGAAAATACGGAGTCGGATTTCCTATTTAGAAATAAACGTTCAAATCAATTCCTAATAACATGATAACGGCGGTAAAACGATGATTATTAGGTTATTGTCTATATTTAGCATGTTTAATTATTTATTTATTCGGGACACTCACGATCTGTTTTTATTTTATTTGTCGATATTTCGGCCTAGTTGCATAGGATGTACTCACGACGGGACTCGAAATAAAAAATTAAAAATGTTAATAATACGCGGCGATTTAGGTCTAAAATCATATATTATCTAGGTATATTGTTGAGATGTTGCAAAATTATAATTGTACCTACATAAACAAACTAAAATCTTAAGTTATTTGGTAAAATCTGGAGTCAGACTGATTAAAAACTACACATTGTGACCTCTTTGCAATATCTGAAAAGAACAGTCGGGTTACTCTTACTTTTAAATTTCGATTTCACGCAAACTGGGAATTGGAAACGAATTTGTGTCATTTTGTACTTTGAATAAACTTAGGTACTTTTAAAAAATATAAACGAATTCTATGTACTTTATAACTTATTATTTACTCTACTCTAAATGTTAATAATTTGCTAATATTATGTTCAAGAGAAAATGACACAAATCCAAATGCAGTTTATAATTAGCATGAAACCGAGATTCTAGTGTAAAGTAGTTAAAAGGCGTCTCTACCCGAATCTTTTGGGGAATGAAACAATCAAAACTCTTCGTATTTAATTCGGTTCTCGGGTTCGATTCTCGACGGGAGCAGACATTTGTTTGATAAATACG
>NJDD01004561.1:142398-158029 GCA_002245505.1 Calephelis nemesis | reverse complement strand
AGCATCACAGCATAAATTACTAGATTATCCCTAAAGGGCAGTGGGGTCTTCACGTATCGGCCTCAATAAGCTCTGCTAATGATGAAGTTATTTATTGTACATACCTACCTTTTCCTTGTTTTTTGAAATAAAAACTTCTTTAGCGGCGTTGCGCGTTTTTGGAATGGGTAAAAACTTCTAAACTCGCGTCAGGACACGAGACCTGATCGAAAATTCGTAAGACGGATGGAGAGTAAACAACCGGCGCGGCGTAGTAGAAGTATCCCCCTCTCTTTCAACGGCGCGGCGAAAATGTATGCCTGCGCCTGCTGTTTCGTTTAGACGGCGCAGGGCGCTTGCATGAATGTTCGTGTTGTCATGTTTGCTTACGATAGCGTAATAAATGAATATTGTACTCTACCACACCTCCGTGATAGTACTTTCATACTGATAATTAAAGCAATCCGTACAAAATTATTCCCTGACCATTCCAAAATATCAAGAATGCACAACGTTAACATTCAAGTTTTCACTTCTGCCGGCACTCCCCGAGTGCAACCCGTTGTTTTTTTACGTATGAATTTGATTTGCATTTAGGGGTGAAGACGCTGATAGTGATAAAATCGGCAATTAAACATTTTTTTATGATATTGGGAGGCAAACAAGCAGACGGATTTCCTGATGGTAAAAAAATCACGCTGCCTAGAGACATCAAAGTTGACAATAGCGCGTTGCCAACCTGAGGCCGGGATGTTGGGCCTCGAGCAAAAGTAAGTTTACCGGATACCTTACCCTCCGAACCGGAATACGTCAACGGCAAGAGCTAACGTTATGACGGAAGGAATAGGTAAGGCGGTGGTACCAATCCGGGCAAGTCGTTGCGAAACTCTAAACAAATATTACTAAATCTGGCTTCAGATACTTTTTTAATTTGTGTTTATTTATTTGACTTTAAAGAATGAGCAGGATATCCAGCAGATGTTGTAAAATGTAAATGTAATGACTAACACACAACAGATTATTTACTAATTTTGTTACACTGCTTGTTTCTTAATCGGACATGTGACGAGATTTGTCTTGACTTTTTTCCTTATTAAAAATTGTACAAAACCAATGTGTTTGTTTGTTTGTTTGTCTGGAATTAATGACTAAAACCTAAAACAAATAACTTAAATAGAATTATAAATGTGAAAATGTGTTTGTTTATTTGTTTGTGTTGTTTGCCTAAAGCTTGGTTTGAATGTGGCGAAATTTCGCAGGCAAGTAAGTATATAATGCCTGGAGGCGATCGGATATAAGTTAGATAGTTATTGACCTAATAGCTAAACCCAATTCCGTGTTAAATGATAATAACTTTGAGCAATTAATCTATATATTAATACGTGATGAAAATCTTTGGACCCCTTGCCCTTTTTAAGGAAATTGCGCGGACGAAGGAGCATAAAATTTGGCACACTTAAAGTTTATGTATAGGAGAAGTGCCGATCGCTAATATTTTTCATTATCATTATCACTGGAAAATGCTTATAAAGTATATTAAATCAATATAAAAACACCCATATAACCGTGCATTTGACACACACAAACAAATATATTGATGATAGCCATGAAAGATAACAAATGGAGCACCATACACTTCTAAAACAAAGTATTTGGTCTTGAGAAATGAAGATGGCGTTCTTATCAACAAGATGTTACAATTTATTATGGTCGAATATCGACCAACGGGCGACCACTAGTACAGAGAAGGTACTTAAACAGATTTAAAGATAAATTAAATAAGCAAGCAGACCTGGAATTACAGACGTCTAAAGTTCATCACACAAGTACCTATCTCCGTCAGGAATCGAACCCGAGCCTCACGATTGGTTGGTGGAGTTATGCGAGTACTCCAATCCCTCGGCCAACGTGTCATGGAAAATAAGTTTATAAATATTCAGCGCCATGTGCTCTACATTAGCGATACGATTTCGTTGATTCAGAAAACTCCTCGGCAGTCACACTGACTGATTTCATCCTTGAAAATGTCTTTAAAAACTGGTTTAACTTTTGTTTGTTCTCAATTGGTGTCCTGCTATAAGCTTAAACGGTTAAATATTATATTTATTGAGATATGTATTCGTATAGTTTATTAACGATTTTGTTAGCCGTTGCAGTGACTTATGCAAGCTGTAAAGAGGATAATATAACACCAACACAACAATGTCCAGGTATACCAGTTTCATGTTATTGTTACAAATGAGTTTACAAATCATCGCCTGGATTGCTATATTTTTATGTGACAAGATAACGAACAAGCACATTAATCTTTTAATAGTAAGAGACAACCGTGACAGACACCACCGTTGTTACGGGTGCGTCGCTGAACTGTGGCCGAGAAGATAGGCCTATTGTGCAAATCTATCAGATACCCTATCTTCCACACCTGAAACTGCCAGTGTCATTATAGCGGTGGAAACTTAACCGAGAAAGTTTCTGCGCAGCATCCTACCGTCAGTGGCCATGTTAGTTATGATCGATTACACCAATGCTCGCCTCTAACGAACTGCCAGATAAGTTTATTTTTCTCAGAGGATTCGGATCAATGCAGGATAAAACTTACTTAATCACTTATTTTTGACGCTATAAAATCCTAATCCTCCGTACCTCGGTGTAAACAAATTTATATATAAACAAATACAATTTATACATATCTTTTACCATCAGGGCAGCCTCGTGCTTGTTCACTGTCTTTAGTCATAAAAAAACCGTTACGGCAGATCTAAGTATCCATAATCAACCTAGGTTTCTTAGCTCTCTACCACCAATGAGTGAGTCTTTTTGGAAAGACCCGCTTGCTCATTGCCCTTGCTCGCTTCTTACGAGCTGTCAAGCAGGACGATACATGGTTAGTTCTACACTGTGGAAAAGCAAAACGGCGTCGTTATATTGATATGAAAATAAAATGTTGGACAATTATTTCGAGTGATGTATCAAATGGCAGAGACAGTGTTAACTTATTACTTCCAGTCGGTTTTTTTTTATTTCCTGTTTGACAAATTTTTGAGTAACAGGGAAAAAGGTAATCTATTGTACCTACTGAATTTATTTAAAAAAAATAAAGGTAATGGTGCCGGCGATGCTGGTGTTGGTCACTGTGTTGGACTGTGTCGTGACGATATCGTGACGAGTCGTTACGATTTCGGGACTATGTCGTGATGATATGTGTGACGGTATCTTGACAATAATGTAGCAGACGATGTCAGAACTGTGTCTTGAAGGTGGCATAATGCTAATGTCACGACCCTGTCGTTATAACGCAGGGGACGATGTCGAGACTGTGTCGTGACAATGTTGGTAATAAATAAATAAATATTCCTGAACAAGTTACATAAATTAAATCTAACCCTGAAGTAAGCAAATTATATGGCTGTGATATGGGTGCTAGTCAACGATACCAATAAATATAAATACCTGAATAGAGACTAGAATAAACTTAATAAACATCCAGACCCGGAAACGCAGACAGTCTGAATGTTCATCACACAAATGCCTGCCTGAAGCAAACCCAAGCCTCACGGTTTATCGGTGTAGTTAGGCGTGTATGCCAGCCACTCGACCAATGAGGCAGTCAGGCGGTGATGATGTTTCGGTCTCAACTAACATTTTATATCTAAGAATGAAAATGAAAAAGTATTACAACATGATCTAGGTATACACAAACAAACACATAACTGAATACCTATTTATGTAATGGAAACACATTCAAACACGTGACTTATCTAACAAAAAAGGATAAATAAAATTCATTCGTAATTGGCGGAGAAAAAAATATACAAAGAGAACAAAAACATTATGTGTGTTTTTGAATTGATATGTTCTTCCTTTTTAGAATTATTTCATAAAATTGTATGCCAGACTATAATTAACTAATTATCACATTACCTCATCTTTCATAGAAGCGGTGTATACTCAGATCTCTGAGTTTAAATTATTATATATATTTTTTTGATCAGGGACAAGACTGGGAAATCAATTGCATGTTTGAACTGACTGCAGCAAAATAAAGCTGTGTATCTCAAAAGTCACGCCCTACTTTAAAGCTATTCCACTAATACAGTTGTTTTACGGTAATACTTTGTTAACATACTCGTATCAAATAAATGGTGAATGATGGAATGTTGGATTTCCAAAAAGGTCTACTCGCGAGGTCTCTGTTCGGGGCAAACTAATAGCATAATTTTTAGTTTTAATGCGTACCTGCAAATGATTTTTAGTTGATTTAACGTCGAAGTAGGGTCGTGATAACACCAACGCCTGCGGCTATAACCGCCATAGCACCATTCTCGCACGATTATCTCTTATATTATCTTATACCAAAAGAAGTAATGTCTGGGAACTGATATGTAAAAAAACGACCCCACTCCGGGAGTGCCGGCAGAAGTGAAAACTTGAATATTGACGTTGTGCATTTTTGATATTTTGGAATGGTTAGGGAATAATATTGCACGAATTGCTTTAATTATCAGTATGAAAGTATTATCATTCATGTGGTAGAATACAATATTCATTTATTGCACTATCGTACACAAACATGACATTACGAACATTCATCATTGATAACCTCTTCCATTGACGCTTACGCATACGCATGAAAAAAAAAACAACCATTATCAAATCGTAGTAATTGTTTTGCACAATTGCCTTTTTGTGTTTTATTAGACCGCTTTTTTCTGTGAGAAATTTGCTGCATGTCTGAACTGATTGCAGCAAAAGCAGTTTGTGTGTTTTTCATTATTTACGCATTACTGTAAAGCCACTGCTCCAATTGCTATGGATTAAAATTTTGTTAACATGTTATGGTAGATTATGAAATGTTGGAAACGTATCTTATTGGATGCTCGCAAGGTCTCAATTCCGGGCGAACTGCTAGTGATATTCATGACTTTTACATGACTAGTACATTTTAAATGTTTGTTTTTATATAATTGAAAGGCCAAGAAGCAAACGGATTTCCTGATGGTAAAATAGAAATATTTAGTTACATTGACCGTACGAGCGGCTGTTGTTACAAGTCTAAATATTTTTTAAATAAGTGTCTTTGAACCCTGTAACTTACCTGACCATGAACTTTGAGACACCAAAGCTGGTAATGGTATGTCATCACTCCGAAGCTGGAATGACGAAACCTTTTACATGTGTAAGTTTTGGCGACTACGCTACCCTATACACCGAAACATGTCAGTAACGAGCACTGATGTGTATGGAGACAGGAACAAGGCGAAATTAATACAATAGTTGTAATTATAAATAAACATCACTACATAGTATAAAACAAAGTCGCTTCTTCTGTCCCTATGTCCCTTTGTATGCTTAAATCTTTAAAACTAACGGATTTTGATGCGTTTTTTTGATAGATAAGTGATTGAAGAGGAAGGTTTATATGTCATCATAACCGTGTGAAGCCAGGGCCTGGCCGCTAGTTTAGGTATTAAAAATAAAGTATTGTTTATAGGAAAAAGGCGGTGCAGTGGTATCAAAACGAGTTTATCTGGGTTTTGATGCCCTGGGTCCAATTTGGATGTTTTTTTTATACTTATTTCAAAGCTGACGTAAGCAAGATGGTTCCTAGCTAAATTATGTTTACGTTTTGTTACTATTTTTTAAATGTTAGCGATACTAAACTTATTTTTACACGCTTTTTTTAAACTAATTTTTTAATTTCAATGTAAGTAGTAACTAAGTGCTTACTATCTCAATGGGATAACTGAGTCAAAGCCTCCAGATTGCAATCATGACTGGGTATGACTTCAAAATTATGCTTTTTCTACTTTCTCTTGATAAAGCATGTCTACATAATCATTAATAATTTGGTAGCTATTACTTTTTATATGTTTTTATTGCAAGTTATACCTACACAACAACGCTTGAACGATCCTAGGATATTCATTTAAATTAGCCTCAGTTTAAGTTAAGCTAATTGAACCAAAAATGAAAGATTCGTTATTATCAAGCGCGAACTTTTACTTTAATCCGTTTAAAGTACTTAATTGGTCTTAATTATTGCAAACCGTATTTACAGCTAGGTTATTGATTTTCTTTATTAAATAGATAGAAATTCAAATTTCGAACTATTTTATAATTTATTATTATACTAAGTAGGATAGCAATTTTTGGTTCAGGATTAATTTATTAACTTCAGGCGTTACATGATTCTTTTTGTCTATATTAGAATTATCATCCGTAAAGACTGAAAAATATAAAATAAACAATAGTTTAAAAAGCCAAACAAACGCGCTTTTATCGCTATCTAAACTAAAAAGTATAAAAATACCTAACTGCTTAAAAACCAAAGTAAAAAAATCGTTTTAAAAAGAAGTAGGAAATAATTTTATGTAAGGTATAAAAATATATTTGATAAAAGAGTTAAGGAATAATGTGTTTATCGTATAAAAAGCGTGGGCCAAATGGTACCTACTTGTAAATATGTTATTGACAGAAAATTGTAAAATAAAATATCTTAAGATGCACCCCACGATTTTTTAAAATAGAAACATTTTTTAATTATCCTAAGTATTTTAAAATTACAGAGAATTATTTCCGACGGTTTTAAAAGTAATTTCTTTAGTTTGGTTTTTAGACAGTTACGTATTTACTTTCTACTTTTTAGTTCAGGTAGTTATAAAAGCATGTTTTTTTTAGTTTTATATACTATTATTACTTATTATTTAAGTGTAAATAGATTCTTGGAAATTGACAGATTAAAGAAAAATAGGATAGGTAGTGTTTTTAAAGTTTTTACACTATCATAAGTTATCTAAAGTTGGTTCAGTGTAATAGATCACATTTGACAATTGTCTATCTCTGTAAATACTTGTCTAATAATACATAAAAAATCATAATTGTGACATTAGTATTGTAAATATTATGTATTTTTATTTGAAAAGTGAAGCAATCTGCAATTTTAACTTTAAACAACAAAATAAAATAATTACAAACATGCAGTGCCAAATTTCAATGAACTGTCAAATGTAATCTACTAATTTGACCCTTGTGTAGTATCAGACAGAAAAAATAATTAAACGTATTTTTATTAAGAAAAAGTATTATCACGAGGATAACAGCTAGATCAATTTCAATATTAGAAGACTATAATCATACATAACACCATATTGTGACAAAACAGGCCTCGTTTTTGATAAACTGGTAATGACCTTATTGGTCATTATCATCAAGTTGCATATAATTGGTCGTTTGTATATGTACCTACCTAGGTTTATTTAAAAATAATAATAGTTTCTCACGGTATTGCCACTGTTTTCAGTTGTCTAACGGTTCAGGTGTTGGACTTGACTCCATGAAGACCAGGGTTCGAATCTCGGGTCAGACAACAAAAAGAAAATTTGGGTTTTCCAATTTTCTAGAAAAAAAATGTTGCTCGGGATTGGATCTCTCGGGGTTGGCGGTAGGCTTGCCACCTATCACATTGTGGGACTTAGTGTTTTCGGCTAGTCGTTGATGCCCTGGTTGTGCCTCTGCCTAACTATACGGGGATATGGGTATTAAGATACTTCTACTTCTACTTCAGATTTAATAGACTCTGGGGCCCTACCATGAACCCTTGAATAAATAGATAAATAAACATCCCTGGACTAGTCACACAGATTTAATCTACCTAACCCCAAAGTAAGCAAAATAAATGCTTGTGTTATGGGTGTTATTCAACAATACTATTACATCGAAATACTTAGATAGATACCACCAGAATACATTTAATAAACACCCAGACATGAAAATGAAGACATTTAAATGTTCACCACACAAATGTCTGTCGCCGTCGGGAATCGAACTCTAGTCTCGCGATTCGTCGATGCAATTAGGCGACTATGTTAGCCAGTCTTGCTTAATGTCCGCCTTTATAAGCTACTTTATGGTGTACCTACTTCATGAGGTTGTCTTTCTCCGATGACAATTATTATTATTGAAATAATACTGTTTTAAGAGCTTATGGTAACCCCCCTGGAGACTTGGTCACGGAATTGATTCAAATCTCGCATTTACGACTTAGGTTTTCACTTCTTTTATTATTATACTAGCCTGCAAGACAAAATTTATTGATTCAAAAACCGCAAATTAATTAATTCGCAATGACCAATGAACTTTTTGTAGTTTATACATAGACACAAAATATTTTCACCTGTCCATACAGTAAGCGATAGTTATTCATTTTTTTTTTTTTTTTCAGGCCAGAACTTCGATAATATTGAAGAAAGTATTCAAGTGGTTCCCTGTGGCAAAAACCGTTGTCGACTACGCAGAGGATCAAATAGCACAGTTTACCTTAATTTCAAGCCAAGTAAGTAGCAAAAGTATTTTACATGTTTTCTCGTAAAAGTTGGCATTGTTTCTTAACTATTGTAGTCACCAAGTGACGCCAGACATACTGCTTTAAAAAAAGGCGTATAACTAGCTTCTTACATAACAAACACAGAAATATGGGCAGGAAAAATAGGAATTTGAATCCTGAGACGACATCGATCGCCAAAGAAACTTATTTTAGATTATTATTATTAGCAGTACCATGTCCTTTAGTGAAAAATTCATATCCTACGAGCGGTCTGTCGGGTCGGCTGCGGGGCTGTCCTAAGCCCTTACCGAAGTTTACAGTTTGTCAAGTTTACTATACTCACTACCGCCTCTGTTATTTGTATGAAAACTTGTATCAGCGCCTTTATTGGTAACTAAGAGAAACACATTTTTAGACTAAACGTGTCATAATGAATCGTATCTTACCGAACGTAATACTTACTCATGGTAAAGGCTCTGAGGTCTAAGTTTTCATACAAATAATTTACAGAGACGCGATGGTAGCGAGTTATGATGACTCTGTACTTAAATACTCAAAATTATTGGAATCGTGATCTACTTCTATAATTAACCTATTGGTAATGTATATATAAAAAGATCTCAAAAATAATTTCTGAAAATGCCGGAAACATCGACTAAAATACCTACAAAAAACATAGGAGTCGAAAATTACCATCTCCTTTTTTTCGATTTAGATAAAAAATGGAATTCTGTGTCATTCCTAATAAATTTAGGGTTACAGTATCAAACAAATTTTATTTTAATTTACTTGAAAAAAAAAACGGTATCATAGGTCAGCACTACAAAAAATTAGTTGTCATGATTTTGTAAACTTGACATTTATATCAAGCAATTCAGTCTTTGAGATTAAAAAAAAACTTTATTTTTTTATTGATAAAGAAGTGACTAGATTATGACTATTATCATCCCTTTCTGTTGACATTAATATTTAATAGGTATTATTAATTAAAATTAAGTTAATGCGCGACCCTTTAAGACTGTACCTAATGACAAGTTTCTTAAAGAAGTTGTCCTTTTCAAAATATACAAGAAAACGTCAAATAATCCAAGGTTTTTAACAAACTGGAAATTCCGAAATACTTATTAATAACTTAATTGAATAAACTTAAAAAACTTACTTTTAAGGAACTTGATTTTATTTCATAGATACATAAATGAATTGTATAACCGTCTCGTTGGTTTACAAAAACTTCTTTAAAATAATCCTATTAATATTATAAATGCGAAAGTTTGTATGTATGGATGTATGGATGTATGGATGTTTGTTACTCTTTCACGCAAAAACTACAAAAACCGATTACGATGAAATTTGGTATGTAGGTAGCTGAAGACCCAGAATAACATATAGGCTACTTTTTATCCCGGAGTTCCCGCGGGATTGGGACTTACGCGGGTGAAACCGCGGGGCGCAGCTAGTCACTCATATTTCGTTTTTATGGCATCATAAGAGCTATTACAGTTAATTTTCGTTATAGGTACCTACCAACTTAGCTGATGTTTTTTTGTGGAAAGTAGGGGCCGCGCCTGCTCGTAAGTCTTACTGCTTACCGCATCGTTCATGTTGTTCCAGGGGTCAGCGCACACGTGTAGGTAACCGCACCGATCATCATTAGGCTTACATTCGATTCTCTTTAGGGTAAATTTGTGGATTTTGCATTTGTGCGATAAATACAATCGTCTGCGTTCACTCATTTACCTAGCATGTTGCGGTGTTAAACGTTCGGTGGAGTGCTATTCTTACCAACATTTTTGTTAGTCAACCTATCACAAACATAATTATAAGTAGTTTTCTTATTTTGGGATTTAATCAATTTGTACAATGTTCTTACATTTTTGAGTAATTAGTGATACTTATACCTATAATTTAATCTGTTTCAGAACGTGACATGAAGGAACTAACGACACGTGTTCTGGGCAATATCGCCGGTATATCTATCCCATTTATTGGCTTTTCTGGTACAAGTGCCTGTCAAAACCTCTTGTTTAAAGATGGATCCCCGGCCAGATGCCCGTTGAAAGCTAACACTGAGTACGTCTACAAAAATCAGTTCTACATTGAAAAATTCTACCCACAACTTGAAGTAACAGTGGAATGGGCCTTACACGACGCGAAAGGAGACGTAATCTGCGTTGTGGTTCCTGCAGCAATCAAATAATCTTAGTGCTATTTTACAATAACTAACCTGTTTGTTTCTTGGTGAGGGTGAAATCTTAGAACTAAATTAATTTTGAACAACTTAACCTTAATTGTTTCAGCAAAAATTTCATTTGCGCCTTTAGTTTTGATGCCAACACAAAAGACATCGAAACCAATACCTATTCTTGACATACAAAAAGAGGGCTGTCTAAAAATGGTGAAGTAAATATTTTTGGGCAACCCACCCATAATGTGTAGATATCAAATGAAAGGGTTTGAAGTATAGCATACAATTAATTATTAAAAAAACACAAAATAAACAAAGACTGTTTCTAAAGTTTGTTTTAAATAACAAAATCATTTATTTTTTTAGTAATATTTGCCAAATAAATCTAACTACGTCTCTTGTCTATCATAACCAACCAATTTACCAAAACAACATATATCTTCATGTTTTTATTTGATGTGACAGGGCAACATCACAAAGTAAATTAATAAATATTATACCTAGTTTATATACTTAGTATCTACCTAAGTTTTACTGTCAGAAAATATCTCTGTATCTTCTAGTCGTATTAAACAGCAGAAAAAATATATTGAATTAGTTTAAAAAGTTCGTCACAAAACCAAAATACCTTTTAAGGATAGTGCCCATTTGGCATCGCAGCGCAATAATCTGCCTAGATCGCTTTCATACATTTTGTATCCTCGGCACCCTGCGCGAATTCCCCGATGTGGCCTACAGTCAAAAAAAAATCACGATAAAATCATACACGTCCTATCGGATCCTCCGGATCCAATAACTGCGGCAAACGCAAGATGCGGCCCACATGCGGCCGGGCCGCCTCTGTGTGATTTGCAATGCGATGCGCCCCGACCCAATACGCTCCGCTCCGTCAAGCGTCAACAGTGAGCGCTATCCTTGATATCGGCGGGGTGTTAACTACACCACAGAGTCGAGAAAATATTTAACTAATATTATTTACAGCATTTGAATCTAAGCAACGTTTTATTTTACATTAAAAACAATGAGCATAACTTTTACCATAGAGTAAAAAGCCTTGCAACATCATTTTGTTGGCAGCACAGGTAATGAGGTTACCGATTTACTCAGGACCATACACAGGACCCTGTCATGACTTGATATGACAAATTTTAACACATTTAAGCCTGAATTTGCTGAAAAGAGGAACTTAAAGGAAAACCAAAGAGTAAAGTAACTGCCCATAAAGGAAAGGAAAACTTAAACTTCTCGAATAGCAGATACTAACGCCCATGTCAAAAATTAAATAAAATGTATGGATTGAGTTAGTAAGGCGCCGTTGCGTAGGTGTGGCTAAAACACAATATCTTTGTATGGCTCATATCGGCAAATAAACGAGTCTAAATCTACTTAAGATGTAGGTTTGAGTGTGTGATACAGTACTACAAACCTTATTATATATTACCTTCATGTGAGAAACAAATATAACGAATATGGCTTGTATGTTGTATTGTATTGTATACCAAAACAACACAATAACTCCTTATTGTGCACCAAATATGAGAAACTACAAATACATAAAATAAAACTTAAATTATAAGATACACAAAGGCAGCCTTCGCCTCTGGTCTACCGGTTCAGTTGTTGGACTTGACTGCATGAGGTCCCGGGTTCGAATCCCGGGTCGGGCAACAAAAAGAAAATTGGGTTTTTCCAATTTTCCAATAAAAAAAATGTAACTCGGGATAGGATGTGTGCCCGGTTGGCGATAGGCTTGCCACCTATCACATTGTGGGACTTAGTATCTTCGGCTAGTCTTGGGCGCCCTAGTTGTGCCTCTGCCTTCATCTTGCCTGCCTATCTCTTCGGGGATATGGACGTGAAGATACTTAAAACTTTAATTATAAGATACACAAAGGCAGCCTTATCGCTAGGTCAGCGAGCCACCACCACGCAGTCCTTGTAGAGATAGTAGATAGTATACTAGAGATAGTAATAGTAGTACATAATGCTTTTGATCTTTTTTATGTCTACTTTAAGCGAAGAGATGCTGAAGTAGGTACTTTAGGCTTTAATAATTTGTTAGGAAGAAATGCTGTGCAGCATTTCTTTGATATTGTTACCACCGCCTTACCTATTCCTGTCACCATAACGTTAATGTTCAAACTTATTGTGTTCCATGCAGGAAGGGAACCGGTAGAACTGCAAACATAAATCAACAATAAATTCTATGATGTAATAAGTGATGTAAATCTATCTCTCATCAAAGGAGCCGTCTGCTTGTTTGCTGCTGTGATGATGTTACGACAGGATTTCTATAGGATTGGGGGGTTCCAAGGTTCCAAGCCTTGTCTCGTGGCGGGAGGGGCTGGGTAACCGGGGTCGAGTTGGTACCCTTCTCCGGCTAAAGGGGAAACGAGGAGCGGACAAGGGCGATGGGCCGTGTGGGTTGGCAGAAGTTGGCACGGAGAAAGGGGTGGGCATTCCAACTTGCCCACCCGATCGAGATGGGGTTGCTGTCGCCACTGGAATCCCCAAGTGGTGCAGACTGTGTCTTCGTGCACCACTTCAGACGGTTTGCGGCTCACTGTTGAGTGCCCTTCGCGATGGTGATCCCAAGATCAAGCGCCGCCGGGGCAGTGAAAGTTTGCGAAAGCGTCCCTACAGCCCCGGTACCCGTGCGGTTATAGTCGGTGAGAGACCGACGTAACTCGTCTCTTCCCCCGAAATTGGCGAGTATCCATGAGGATTTTCACACGTAAAAAAGGATTTCTGTAGTAATATACGGAATAATACTATTATGTAATGTGCAGCTCATTCAAAAAGATTAGACAGTAAGTAATCGTAGCAAAACAAGTGGCGTCAGTGATCATTTTTCTTCACAATTGTGTAAAGCTGCAAGAATTTTCGTGAAAAATTTGGATTTAGGCTCCGTAGAAACTACTACTATTTAACCCTATACCGTTTTACTTGGAGGGTTGATGCCATTTCTTCTTGGGTTGAATTTTTTATTAAGATAAAGCAAGACATTGGTTAGATGTACTAATTTAAAGAAACTAGTGTACATTTTTTCTCAAAGTATTGACTTTTTCGACTTAAAAGACAATACGGAACGACGTTTTCTAATAGATGGATTTTTAATAGATCTCCCTTTAGTGAACACGATAACAAGAATCCCCTACATCCTCTCTCGGAACGAGAAATATCTATCAGCCAAATTTCGTTTCGATTGGTTCACCAAATCCGGGAAAAATTCTAAAAATGTGTTCGGCTGCCTCTTCTTAGTCTCATGCACGTGCTTCAATGTACAGAATTCACTTTTCTACAGATTAATTTTAAGTATCCAATTCCATAACCAAAACTTTAGTGATATTTTGCTGTGGTTGTATTGAATTATTATTAAGAATATTTAGAAAACGTTGGACAGGTCGTTATATACTGCTGGTTGGTTGGAATATGTCTTACATTTTATCAATAGCCCAAGATTAAATCTTTTTTGACAATAGTAGACTCAGTAACTGGTAATAAAAAAATAGCCGGTTTTAACTGGTAATAAATTATGATTTATGTACATATAGTTTTATTTATGATATTGAAAGACAAACAAGGAGACGGATTTCCTGATGATAAGAAATTCACGCCGCCTAGAGACATTAAAGGTGCAAATGTTACGTTGCCAACTTTGGGCCGGGATGTTAAGCCTCGAGCAAAACTAAGTTTACCGGCTACCTTACCCTCCGAATCGGAACACGTCAATGGCAAGCGCTGACATTATGTCGGCAGGAATATGTAAGGCGGTGGTATCAATCCGGGCGAGTCGCTGCGAGACTCTACCACCTATTCAGATGTCACGGCGCTAGTGGCGGTAAGCCTATGCTCGGCATTTACAAGCAGCCTGGCACAGGAAGGCAGGTGGTCTATTCTGCAAAGGAGCCTCGACCAACACGGGGAAAGATATATTGTTATTCCATTGATCATACGTCTGAGCCGATAAAAGTAACAAAACTAAAGCTAAACACGTGTTTGAGGATAGGTTCCTTTAAATCTATGAACCACTCACACCTCATCCGTGGATCATGCACGCTCTATGAGCCAATTGCTATGACACATCAGTGGGCATGCCAAAAAAAGAAAATCAATGAAAATGCTATCCAAAAAAAGAAAACCCCAATTTTATTTTTGTTGCCCGACCCGTTACCTCATGAAGTGAAAACCAACAACTGGACCGCTAGACCACAAAGCCGATATAATGAAAAACACGATATTTGCGTAAAATTCGAACTGACCCTTTTCTGCCGGCAGGTAGCTAGCTTCTTTATCTCTCATGATTTTTTATGCCTAATGTCACAACTAACAATAGGCATATAACAGGCATTAAGTTTTTTTTTACGGGAAGGATATAGTAAATTACGCCTTGGGTTTAGTTATCACGTGTTAGCAAAACTAGCATTCTTCCTGGCAATACGTATTGGAATTTATTATTGGTTTTATGAGCATTTTTTAGTAATTAGTTATTCATATCTTTAGATACGCATTTGCAGATAACGCTTAAAGACTACAGGCCCATGCCAAAAATATATGTGTCATATGAACCACCAGGTGACGTATATAGGACGATATAAGAGCATTAAATAATAAGATTCAGCACTATGCCGTCACCTGTAAGCTGTCCAACTGAGTGCAGGTGAGAATTCAAAAGTGCAGGTAGAGTAAGTCCGTTGTGGTCCCTTAATTTGTACGGCATATTTATCATTGGAGTAGAAGCTGTACTGAAACAGTATGAAACTGATGCCGTACAGAATCAAGTGGCCAAATTTAAATTTAATTTAAAAAAAATACCCGATTTCTGGCACACCATTTTGTACGGCACTACACGCTTTCTTATTATTTGTTATGGTTCTATCGACGATAGCAATGCCGTACAAAAATAAGTGACCAAAACGGACTTACTCTACCTGCACTTTTGAATTCTCACCTGCACTCAGTTGGACAGCTTATAGGTGACGGCATAGTACTGAATCTTATTATTTAATGCTCTTATATCGTCCTATATACGTCACCTGGTGGTTCATATGACCCAACTATTTTTGGCATGGGCCCGTAGTCTATTAGGTATTTGCTAGTGCCTAAAATATTTTTACATGTTAGTAGTAGTTGTGCAGGAC
>NJDD01004561.1:118894-134028 GCA_002245505.1 Calephelis nemesis | reverse complement strand
GTGTGTGTGTGTGTGTGTGTGTGTGTGTGTGTGTGTATGTGTGTGTGTGTGTGTGCGTGACTTTAAGTAGGTATATAAATTAAATGGTACGTACGGGGTGTAAACTCTATAGAGATGTGTTGGTTGGTTCCCTTCTTAAGCTTGCACGGTAGCTTCTTACATGGTGTCAGACGAACAGCATCATTTAAACCTTCGTCAGACCGACCTGAAAATAAAAGTTATAAATTAAGAGGTTGCTTTGACATTGACACGACATCCGATCTTACACGTCAAACGCTCCTGAAATTAATTAAAGAGTACGGGTCAAAGAATCCCGAGGATCACTGCGACTTTGACAGATCTATTATGATCACGCCTCTTATTCATTAAGCTTACATAAGTTCCTCAAGGCTGGCAGCCACTAGGAACTGTACGATGCACTTGGGACTTGTCAACTTGTTGTCTGTGGTAATTATTATTCTAATGTATAGGCAAACTTAGTATAGCCTAAACAGTATATAAATACTACGTAATAAGAGGCGGGACTTCCATAGACACATAGCAAACCCGAATTTTGTATGAAGTTTATTAAATTGACACATGACACTTGACAGATGGGTATAACGAAAAGATGGTCGAAGCTTTTTCATAATTATTGAATTTCGTGTTGATTTTAAGTGAAATTAGTCAATTTTGGTGGCATTTTGTACAATTTTGTTCAGTGACAGTGCACAAATGAAATAATCATGACGAAATTAGCGTATCATGTATTTCCCCGTTGCCGCCAAATCTCCTTACATGAGCATGTGTAATGAGGCCGCCGCTTTACCCAAGAGCCTGACATGACTTACTGACAACTTTAAATGACTGATGACTAATTATAATTGATCAAAATTGATATAAAATTTGATGCAAATTTCTACTTGACGAATGGCAAAATACCAACTTAAAGGCCAAAACTTAAAGAAATAAATAAAAGTCTAAAGGCATTCAGGGTTAAGGCAACTAGCGTCTTATGATTTAGGTGAATAAAAAACATAGCAAACTTAATTCTTTAATTTTTTTACGTAAATGTTGCGCCAATTTGGTGTAGTCCAAGCGGTTCCCAGGGCAACGATCTAGCAGAACCAACCGCTCGCTTTCGACAGCGTTTTTTTTTGGCGTGATATTCGCTAGTTGAAGTTAACGTGCTTTGTTTTGGTGAAACAGACACTTAAATCAGAACATTTCAGCTTCACGGACTGTGAGTGTTAAATAATACAAATGTTACGTTAACTTTTATTGCCTAATAATGTTACGAGTATTTAGCACATATTGAGTCTCGAGAAAACGCGAATTCCTTAGGCTGTGTTCTGTCTTAGTTCTTATATATTTTTTATGATATTGGAAGGCAAACAAGCAGACAGATTTCTTGATGGTAAGAAATTCATGCCGCGTAGAGACACCAAAGGTGGTAATGGTGCTTTGCCAACCTGAGGTCGGGATGTTAGACCTCGAGCAAATGTAAGTTTACCGGCTGCCTTACCCTCTGAACCAGAACGCGTCGTGGCGTTATGGCGGCAGGAATAAGTTAACCTTTGTGGAGCCATACCAACTTTTAATCGTTAAGTAGATGCGAAATTTCTTACTCCATCTCAATTTTATGTTTATTAATACGGAAATTGTGTAATGCCTACTTAATACTTGAATAAAGTTAAACTTGTTACAATTTAAGGTTAATAAATAAATAAATACATATTCATGGACGATTTACACGAATTGAATCTAACCCCAAAGTAAGCAAATTGCTTGTGTTATGGGTGTTAGTCAACGATACTAGATATCATAGAAATACTTAAAAAGATACTAGAAGAAAATTTAATAAACACCCAGACCCGGAAATGCAGACATCTAAATGTTCATCACACAAATGCCTGCCCCCGTAGGGAATCGAACCCGAGCCTCGCGGTTGGTCGGTATAGTTAGTCAGTATACGCTAGCCACTCGACCAACAAGGCGATCAAGTTTTTTGTTTGTTGATAAATCTAATTTAGACGATGCAAGCTTAAGTTTTTTGTGTCACTTTTCACACCGCATATCGACAGTTTAACCTTGGGACACAGGAACTCCCAAGGAGATACAGGAAACAGCGTCGTTGTGTCAAATGTAGACACAATGAATGACATGCAAGGTGTGCATAATTATTGTTGCAAGTGGTCAACTGTAACGAATAAGCTCACAAATCACAGGCAGCAAGTAGAAGGCAGGTCAGTTTTCGAAAGTTACTAACAACATTTTCTTCGGTTACTACTATTTGATTTTTTAGCAACATTTAAAAAGAGGAGACGACGGCGTTTTAAGAGATTCTTTATTTTGGAATGACTAATGTGTTGCCAACCTCGCGGTTTTTACAACTTTACCGGGCTTTACTAAAAGATTCTGTAAACGTAGGTAGGTACGACGATTTTTAATTCTTATTTATTTAATGCCTACTTCCTCTTCTACACATTTATTTTTTGAAAGATCTCTTACAGTTATCTATACACAGACTATTCAAAATAACAAGATTAAGGTAGTAATGTGACTGTTATATTAATGATTGTTGACATCTTTATAAATTATTACACATACGGATCTACCCCAAAATAATAAATTGTCAGTGTTGCCAGTGGGAGATAGTCAAAAGTAACACGACACTGACCAAAAAGTAACATTTTGGCGAAAAAAGTAACATCATGTTGTTATTTTTTAATGTGGAAACTGGCGAAATACTTTATTATGGCAATTTATTTATAAAAATTTAAATAAGTTATATATCAACCAATTTAAAAATGTCGCTTAATCAATACTAAGTTGCTTTGTCATCAATTAATACAAAAAACTAAAAAAAGGTTTCTTGTCCCTCTTATTAGAACTTAGGAAAATCGTAATAATTGTTTATTAATCGAAAAATGTCGCTTGGTTGCATGCTTAAACGGGGTGAAAGATAGATAAATACACGGGAGTGAATGAATAAGTCGATTTGACAAATATCAATGCGACTCCAAATCGCATATATTGCAATCGCATCGGTCCTCCCACTAATCCCGCCATGTTTAATATTCGTGGGTATCAATCGCGCCAACATGAGGAAAAAATTTAATATTATCAAGTGCATTCCGATTCACGATATTTTTGTTTAAAAATCTAAAAAGTAACGCAAAAATTACATTTTGTGTCGTGTAACATGGAAACAAAATCGGAGGGTATAAACACTATAAAGTAACGTAAAATGTTACAAAAGTAACAGCTGAATTATACTAATACCAGACGTGAATAAAAAAATTGTTTCTGCTGCACAGAACATTGCGATGAATATAATAAATTCCTAGGCACGGAATTACAAACATCGAAGTTCCTACGCAAATGCCTGCCTCCGTCAGGAATCAAAAATAAGCACTAAGTATGATTTTTTTTGCAGGAAACGAAATGACAATTAGTTGTTTGCTTGCTTGCCTTCCAATACAATAAAACAATCGCATATGTAAGAGTTTTGCATTGACTGCAGTTCTCGGCCAATAAAAAAACCACAAAATGTACTCGTAATTCTTGTGTATTTAAAAGCAATAAAATGATTTCTGAATGACGCAGTTTTGTTAATAATGGCTTGTATGTAACCACTCAATTATCAGATCTCTACGTGATTATTATTTGTTCTGTTATTTTTATTGACTATGGCTAGAGGTATCTATAAATACCGATATACAAGTATCTGTTATTTTTATGCGTTTGTTTGAATTTCGAGCACGTATTTTTAATTCATAGCCAATCTTTGAACAACCAACACGTACGTATTTTTTTTTATATAATAAGAAGATAAAAAAGAGACGCATTTTTAGATAGTATTAAACAATGTGCAGCAATATATATATAAATATTCAGCAAAGCTGGTAGTGGTACACTACCGACTGACAAATGTAATGTCCCCCACAATAACTTCGTGGGTCATAATGCCACTAAAATCTGTATTGAGTAAATTTAAGATGACAATCTAAGCCACTCGTTAAACTCTACTACCTACTCACTGTACTCCACTCCAAGTTAATCTGTAGGTATGTGTGTGCCAAATTCATAAAAATCGGTTCAGCAGTTTAAGGAGTAACAAACAAACATACATAATATTAGTAGGATTAAAAAGAGTAGGCAGTAAGGCATTAGCCTAAGTAGCTCAGTAAAACATGGAAGGAACAAGGAATATAAAATGAAGTCCTTGTACCTATACAACATTTACAAGAGGGTAATTGATAATTCCTGTTTTTGATTTAAATACATACCTATTAGTAGAGTCTATTTTGAATTTCGACTCAATAATTAATATCAATTTTAAGAGTTTCAAATATATACATATTATTTAAAATTTTATGGCAGGCCAAGGGGAAGAAGGGAATAAAGAGCATCCATTACGGAAAGGAAAGAAACGCAAAGGGAGCGGGAGAAGTATAAGTGTAAGCCGTGTTGGTCCGGGCTCCTTTGTAGAATAGACCATCTGCCTTCCTGTGCCAGGCAGCTCGTAAAAGGCGAGCATAGGCTTGCCGTCACTAACACCGTGACATCTGACTAGGTGGTAGAGTTTCGCAGCGACTCACCCGGATTGGTACCACCGCCTTACCTTTCCTGCCGCAATAACGTCATCACGTGTTCCGGTTCGGAGGGTAAGGTAGACGGTTAACTTCTTTTGCTCGAGGCCTAACATCCCGGCCTCTGGTTGGCAACGCACCATTACCACCTTTGGTGTCTAGGCGGTGGGAATTTCTTACCATCAGGAAATCCGTCTGCTTGTTTGCCTTCCAATGTTATACAAAAATGAGATGATCTGATAGACGTTGATTGACTAATCACTAGTTAATTACCCAAATCGATTGATAAATAAAACAGTTTTTTTAATGTACATTAAACGTTATTCCGAATATCTACGATTGTAAAAACACAATACAATATTCTTACAACTTTCTATAAATCATTGACAGCATGTTTATTGCAATTATTTGCGTGCTGAGAAATCATAAATTGAAAATAGAATAGTCTGTAAGTAGGTATGTCAAAATTAAAAACGTATGTAACAAAACCAACAAACAAGCCAAACGAATATATAGAGTCAGCGACACGGACAATCACTCACATAATATTCTGGTTGAGTATAATTTCACCTTGACTCCTAAAGACGTCATGAAAGTGCTCACAAGAATGACAAAATGGTTGTAATGCATTGAAATTCTCAGTGATTTCCACCAGTGTTTTATTTCACTTGAGTTTAGAAGAGTACTTAATCATTTAAATTTTAACGTTACTAGTAATAATTTATCTCATTCATTGAATGATAAGGACAGAGAGTACATAGACATAATATGTACGAATTACTTAAGTAGTGGGTGGGTGTGGGTTCAAATCTCAAGTCAGTATATATCACATGAGTTTGACGAGGAAAAGAAAAAAAACACAGATTCAAATGAATCTCTTCTTATATATCTTCACGCCAAGTCCCTTACGAGGTAGGCAGAGAGTATCATGATCATGATCATGATCCTTGCAATCCTTTTCACATAAATACGCCGGTTTCGAAGAACTTGACACCACCTTCGGATAACACCTGAGCGATTTGTACGTCAAATGTCAACCTAGGTCTCCTGGGGTACCTACATCCATCCACATTCGCGTGATTTAAAGAATAAATTGAGGCTACAGGCAGATTTATAACGTCTAGTCTAGATGAAACCGAGATCTAGTTTCTTAGTTTTAAGACCAGACGAAGTTGATATCTGCGATCTGAAAGAAGGTTGCTAGCTGCCAGCTGATTGGAATGTGGAAACTTTTGACACATAAATTTATTATGACGAATCAGAAAGACTTATTTCTGATGAATGCTATTTAATATTAATATGTTAGTTAAATATTTATGTCTAATAAAGTTATGAAATAATAAGCGAGCATAAAATATTTAAGCAGTCACGGTCAAGGTAACCTCGCTCTTCTGTAAGAGAAAATAATTATAATCAACGTGTTAAAGTACGTAATTTTAATATAATACGTAATAAAGTATTTGCTTAAGTATCTATTTAGATAGACGCAAGGACGAATAATACAGGATTACGTAGTTTGATTTGAATACGTAAATAATATATGGGTTGTTCTGAGAAGTTAAGTTAGATGGTAATAAAGTTGAAGTTTAGTTTCGCATACAAAATACGTACACATCAGGTAGGTAGGTGAATATTAAAATGTTTTCTTAGAATTAATCTACCACACATAAACATTTTGAAAGTTAAAGTGTCACAAATGCTGCCTGTGACATGTAACTGGATGATATTTATCTAGATTTGCGAAGATTTGCTTGAGCGTATCTTATTTATTATTGATGTGTCTGCTATATGAAATGAAATTTATTTACTTGCGGAATATGTGTGTTTAAAAGTTTTAACAAATTACTTATTCGTACCAATATATCGTACCACATCGTGGTGTGCAAATATTTTAACAATGTAAAATTAATATAAATAATTTTACATAAATTAGTTAAAATGTATTTATTACAAGGCTTAAAAATTAAATTACTTATTAATTTTAGCAAAAATTGTTATGATCTAGTTTTACTCTGTCTACCATACACTACCACCGTTTCCAAACCTGGCTAGTCAGGAGAAGAATCAGCGAAACAAATTCCTTAGCAACTAATACTATTAATCCAAAGTGATTGCTAATATTGTTCGCTAGAATATTTGCGGGGATTATACAATTTTACTAGCCGATCCAGCGAACTTTGTATCTCTTGACACATATACTAGCAGTTTGTATGGATTAGAGCTTTTTTTCTGTTCGCGTTTTTTTTTTCAAAAAATTAATTCAACAAAAAAAAAGAATTAGCAAACTTGGCCCATCCGTATAAGCGTGACGTGATGAGCACGCGGAATGGGGATTCATTTCTTAATCATTTATAAATAAATTGTATCTTATCCCTAATACGTAGAGTAGGATTGCATTCTAACATTATAAAATGGATAAGATCTTATCTAAATGCAAATATCATTTAAATAAAAACAATGATTACAGTCAAAATTTTGTTTACAAAAGTTTTTGTTACAGTCAAGTTGTTGTTTCGACGTCATACATTGCTTCTTTTTTATCGATTTGTGTCTAAACAGGATTTACAAGCTGGAAACTTAATCACGCAGGCAGATAATATTATATGAAGCTAATTGCACTTAATCACTCGTTTAATTTATACAATCTCGGAGCAACAGAGATTGGTTCTGCATGTAACCAGTTTCCAGTTCTAGTTAGTGAGGCAAGGCAACGACGTCGACGTCAAAGATTGCGCGATTACATCAATTGGTTAAGCTTGTTTCTTTATTGTCTTGAACACGTGTAACTATGCCTTTTACAAATTATGACTGTCAGCTTCGGTCAGAGCGTAAAGTTTTTTTGTATTTTTGCACTTTTTTATGGATCAGATATAGACATAGATAAATTGCTGTTCTGTTTCCGGAATGTTAGGCCTAGTGTGCAAATCGACTGGCCGTCCTGCCCTCCACGCAGGCTCGGACACTGTCATTGTGGCGACATAGATAGACGGCAAAAGGCCCCTACCAAGGTACTACTAGTAAGGCGGCGGATCCCTACCAGTCGTTACATAATTTTGTCGTTATAACATCATTGCTATCTACTTAAATATATAATTTATATTAGAAGCGGGATAAAAATTGTGCTGTATCCTTTCAGAGAATATAATGTATCTATCAGTTATATAACACAGATGCAGTGCAGCGGTCGATTAAAAAGGGCGTCAGAACATATTTAGATTTTTATATTTGTGTTGTCATGGCCACGATTCATACCGAATCTGCTAAACCAATCGCATCAAAGTTTTGCTGTTAGATACACTATGTTTCCTAAAAGAATACAGTATACTTTTTATCCCGCTTCCTAAACTAGCTGAGGGGTAAAAATGAAAGTCCGATTTCATGTATTCATTTTTTGTTTTGTAATATGTGCGTTACAAATTGTCCCAAAGAGGTTTTGTCTATCCTTAATAAAATATTTGAAAACAATATACGTACTTAGTCAAATATTATTACATTTTAACCATACTTATTTCATACTAAACAATTTGGTTTTACTAGGGGTAGATCAACAGTTGATGATAGTTTTGTATTGTTAAAAAGTATGAAGCGTTGGAGGTCTTTTAAGATGCGCTTGGTGTATTCTGTAATTTATCCAAGGCATTTGATTGCGTTAATCATGACACTCTGATCAGGAGACTTCGACATTTTGAAATAAGGAGTAAGTCACTTGATTTTCTGATTTTTTTATTTGTATGGGAGATTATTTTTTTTTCGAATGACTCACGTATTGCCGACCTTGCGAATTTTACAACTTCACCGAGGTAGAATTCAAAAAATTGAGATTAATGTATGTCCCCAGGGCTCCATTCCGGGACCATTTTTGTTCCTTATATACATTAATGACTTGCCTCTACGTAAGGGATCATCATGGAATAGTATTGATCGCGGATGACACTTCACTTTTCCTTAAAATTTAAAACTGGGTAAGAATAACGAAACAAACGATGCCATTTATAAAGTTTTACACAGGTTCAATGTAAACAATCTATTTATACATAAAAAACGGGTTACACTCCGGGAGTGCCGGCAGAAGTGAAAACTTGAATATTAACGCTGTGCATTTTTGATATTTTGGAGTGATTAGGTAATAATTTTGCACGAATTGCTTTAACTATCAGCCTGAAAGTACTATCATTTATGTGGTTGAATACAATATGCATTTATTGCGCTATCGCACACAAACATGACAACATGAACATTCGCGCAAGCGCCCTGCGCCGTCTTACGATTTTTTGTCTTACGAATCAGGTCACGTGCCCTGACGCGAGTTTAAAAGTTTTTACCCATTCCAAAAAAAGTGCGCAACGCCGCTAAAAAAGTTTTCATTTCAAAAAAACTAACTGCATCAATTTTCAATACCTTATGTAAGGTATATCAATGTACGTTTCAATTGGAACATACTGAACCTAATAGTAAATTTCATCACATTTTTGGAAATCACTGTAGATAACAAGTTAGAATGGTGTCCACACATTGAAAAGCTTACCTGCTACCTGCTTACTACTACTTACTGAAAGACTAATCTCTCATGTATGTTAACCAAACTTTCGATATTTAAAAAGCTCTGTAAGCTAAGACGCAATAATCCGAAATTGCAATTTTTACCCCTGGTCTCCTTTACTAAAGACTTCAACGCACGTTTCGAAAGGTACAATGTTGTCGCTAACACTATACAGCAACCATCAGAACAGGGAAAATGACCCGGTTAGACTGGCAAGTCGGTGTTTTTCCATTGATTTATTTATATATTTACATAATTTCACTAACTGATTTTGTCAGATGAAAAAAGAGTTAAATATTAAATATATTAACTTCGAGATGTTTTGTATTTGTCAAACTAAGAATAACGACATTGAAAGTTACATAATATTACCTTGGAAAATTTAAGACGGCTAGTAAATGGACACGTAAACAATTAGAATTGAATGTTTTGCAAAAAACACTCAATTATTATGTACAGGTATTACAATATTGTTTATAATAAACTGCTGCTGTAGCTTGTAGAATATTCAACAACATAGCCAGTTTGGTGCAACATTTATATAAAAGAAAAAATATTGTTAATTTTGCTATGTTTTTATTCACCTAAATCATATGAAACTAGTTGCCTTAAATCTGAATGCTTTTAGACTTACTTTCAAATTAAACAGGTTATACCTTTTCACCAAAGAGTATATAAGTACTACGTAATAAGAGGCGGGACTTTCATAGATACATAGCAAACCCGAATTTGTATGAAGTTTAGCTCAAATGACACAAGAAACTTGACAGACAAGTATAACCCGTTTAATTTGAAAGTAAGTCTAAAGGCATTCAGATATAAGGCAACTAGTGTCATATGATTTAGGCGAATTAAAAATATTGCAAACTCATTTTTTTTTAATTTTTATATGAAAGTTTCGCCAAACTGCTTTTCACCCTATTTGTCTGTCAAGTGTCTTATGTCACTTAAGCCAAACTTCATAAAAAATTCGGGTTTGCTATATATCTATGGAAGATCCGCCTCTTATTACTTATTATTTATATAGGTACTTTTTAAACATAGCTTTCGACGGTGACTACTGTTAATGAAATCACATTTTTTTTCAAACAAACGAATCATAAAATGCAAATCAGTCGTTGGTAGTATAAAATTTGAACACAGAATAAAAAAATTAAAATATCTAAAGAAATTTTACTTAATACATTGTTGTACCCGCGCAGTACGCACCGCTAGTAGAACTTAGATAGTTCTACTTACCTATACCTGCTACCATAATGACTCCGTCTTTATCCGATTTGAAGGGTGTAATAGTCTGGTATAGATTTAGACAATAGGTCTTCCATCCTAGCCTCAAAACAGCGTCACATCTTTGGTTTATATAGGCCACGTTTACTTCTTATTATTAAGAGAGCCATGTGCTTGTTCGCTAAATTTTCGATAAATTTATAAATAGTATTGTAAATTTACAAATGGATGTAAATTATTATCAAAAACCTTCCAACCCACAACTAAATGTTTTTGTTTAGATATTCTGGAGTATTTGTAAATAATCTCGACGAAAAAATAAGTTCGACGTGTCTGTGTGTATGTCTGTCTGTGGCATCATAAATACATACCAGCATAAATTTAATAAACACCCAGACCCGGATGTTTTTTTGTATGTTACACCATTACTTCACAGGTAATTAAGAATTAAGTATTTTATAACGACCTGTATCTTGGCTCAGTGTCGGAAAGGATAAAAAGTTTGAGGTAACCGCCAAAAGCGGTTATTAGAGTTTTTGCCGATCGCTACACGTCTTAAATTTATCTTTGGTATCACGAAGAAACCTGTTTTACCGGATTATATTATGTCTGGATGAATAGTCCGTTTTTTCCTGCTAGCAATTTGTTGCAGCATTGCTTCTCTTAAAAGTTTTTGTCCAAAAACATCTTGTTTTGAGTCCAAATAAAATAATTGATCTCTCTACAAAACTGCAGAGATATTGGATGGACCACCGGTTGTTACATAATATATTAAAAGGTTTAAAAATTACAGACGTACCTTTACCTTATATAAAAATTGCATTATTTTAAACGCAATAGAACATCAAATCGGCTTTGATTTTAATGTTGTCAAAGTGCCTCAAGTGCCTCTTGCAGGTTGCCTCAAAAGTGCATTTTGTAGGTTAACTTAAAATAAAATGATTTTAATTTTAATGTTTTTATTTTAAGTCAAACTAAATATCTTTTATTATTTACATAGATACCTATATCCGATGGGAAACGGGGTCAGTTCTTTAGTAGACATTAATAGAAATTTGACCAAACTCTCCCTCTCTATAAAACATTATATAATATAAATATCCTATATCATTATATTATAAAAATAACCTACCCAAGTTTTAAAAATATTTTAGGGGCAAAAAATACTTATTTACATTCATTTGGATTCAAATACCTAAACTAGATAAAGAGAAGTTATAAATAATGACCGCATCAAAAGAAATCTATATTTGCTCAAAAAAGGAATAGGCAATAGCTGTATGTCGGCTAAGCTGCGGGCGTAGGCGAGTATAGATATACATTTTACGTGTGTTTGTTCATAATTAGGTAAATACCTACCTTGAGATAATAATACATCTCAGTTTTGTACCTACTAGTAAGCAAATATCACAGTAATTATACGTCTGGCCTAACCACCATACTTTACCGTCCTCAAGCCATGTGGTTATGTAATCAATGATATAAAAGACCCAGTACCGGTTTTAGCACTTACAGCGCCCAGAGCGTAATATATAGGGCACCCCATAAAAAGATACATTTTAAAATTCAAAAACATATGAAAAAGGGCAAATGATAAAAAAAACGAAGCTACTATATAATAACATTTTAGCATTTATTCTTTTTCTATAAATTTTTGCTAGATTTAGGAAATTTACAAGAACGAGACGCACACGTTCCTTAGTACTTAACGCCCTGGGCGGAAGCCCAACCGAGACCTAACCTAACGCCGGCCCTGTCCTTAACCTCTAGGTACTTCCTAACTTTTTCGTAGATAGTGGCGTAAAAAACATCTCAATTTGATTTTTCCCATTTAATAATGCAAGAAATTCTCACATATTTTTGGATCTAAGTTTCTTGTTTCGCGGTATTTCGCAGTTATTTCGCGGTTCGCAGTACGGAGCTGGATGGAAGCCAAATCGAAAAAAAATGTAAAATGATCTTTTCTCGATATTTCTTGCTATAGAATGAAACTTATTCCATTTTCCCACCAATTGTCCCGGTTTTTCTTTTTATCAGAACCTTCTCCTTACAATGATTAATACAACAAGAAAAATTGTGTGTGTACTTATGTACACACACGCGTTAGAAGTTATACTTCTTCGGCGTAATAAGATAAAAATCTTTTTAAAAATTTCATCTTTTGCCTTATTTTACATTTGTAGACAAAATGACACTAACCATAGAAATTAATTTTACTTTGTTGGTACCTTTTTTTGAAAAACTAAAATGTTATTTAAAGCTAACTTCATCAAGTCGGTTTTTCGTGACGGTGTGCGCGCGCATCGTATAAATTTACCCTCACCATTTTTTCCTAACGCGCCAAAAGAAGTATAACTTCAATAATCTGCAAAATTTGTTCAACCATTCACGTGTGATGCTATAACCAAGGTAAATAGGGATTCATTTATATATATAAATGAATGGCACTTTTCGTTGTAATTTTATAACTCAAGAACGGGCTCACCTATCCAAACCAAACATTTAGGCTTTGTTCGGACTATTTAATAAGATGATTTATGTGAAGTTTGCATAAAACCGGTTGAGTGGTTCTTCATTTATCACATTTTTTGTAACAAATGAATTTAATAAATGGCGGATCGTTTTGGTAATGCATACTGGGTATTTTTCTGTAAATTGAAACTTTCTTCAGATGAGGATTGTGCTGTGATATTATAAATTTTTTCATTTGCTTTTTTCTTTTTTTGTTTTAATGTGTTATGTCATTCATGCGGTCATATATGTAGCGAAGCACGTACCGGGCCGCTAGTATTATGTATATTACGGGTTAATTGTTTTGACATTAGACATAAATACAAGATCACAGAGGCGGATCAAGTCTGAGCCAGGGACCAGATTGTTTTGTTTTGTATTGCTGTATACTTACACATTACTGTGTTAAAAAGATGTTACAAAATATTTAATTATACTAAAACATTATACCACGAACCAATATGGATTATTTTGAATAATAATTTCACACAGATGGTCGACTTCTAAAGGAGGTCAATATTCGCAATAATATTGCATTATTATATTATTATAATTATGTAATATTGTAATCTCGTCGTATCGTTCGTTTGCTCTGAGGTTGTTTACCCCACAGAACGACGAGTGGGTATGATGACCGTATGGGAAGTATTTTTAGTTGACTCACTGACAGATTATACTTTTTCTTACATATTTTACCTGTTACCATTAATTCGCTTTAATATTAGCATCGCAATAATCTATAGTTCATGAATGTTGATTTTTTTCACATGTCGAAATGTATGACACTTTTGGTCTAAAAATGTGTTTCTCTCAGTTACGAATAGAGGCGCTGCTCATTGTTTTCATTTGTATTGTATTTGTCTTATTTGTATAATTTACAGAGACGGTAGCGTGTATAGTAAACTTGACAAGCCGTAAACTCATGGTTAGGGCTCAATACTTTAATAAAAACATACCTACACGTATTTGTGTAAAGATTTTTCTCGAATACTAACTGGCTAGTCACCTACTAGGTATAATTACTTTTATAATTTACCTACCTACTTGTAATTACGCATGATGTTTACAATATTATTGTTTCTTTGCAAACTCATACTTCAATGAAAAATATGACATAATAATAACAAGTGAACGTTCAGCAGGTTTAAATAAATGGTGCATAGTAGCTAGTAATTTTTATCTACATATTTTCTATACTAGGTATGGTACATATTAAAACAAATAAATGTATAGATCCTTTTTATAATCGTGTAGATGTAGTTGAAATAATTTTTTTTATTACGTGCAATAATTCTATTTCACATACTAGCTGATCGGCAGACGTTGTTCTGCTATTTTTTTGCTGTTATTTATCCTCGTAGGGTTCCACTTAGGGTTATAAAAAATAGATGTTAGCCGATTCTCATACCTACTCAATATGCTCACAAAATTTTATGAGAATCGGTCAAGCCGTTTCGGAGGAGTACGGTAACTAACTTTGTGACACAGGAATTTTATATATAAGATTTATGTGCAGTAAGATATAGTAACTATCTACGACCGGCAGTACATAACCACAGAAATATTTATTTTTCTGGTTCTTTAAAGGAAGTTAAGTCGCCTCTGTGGTCGAGCGGTCCGGGTGTTGGACTTGACTGCATGAGGTCTCGGGTTCGAATCCCGGGTCGGCCAACAAAAAAAAAATTGGATTTTTCCAATTTTCTAATTAAAAAAAATGATGGTCGGGATTGGAAACGTGCCCGGTTGACGATAGGCTTGCCACCTATCACATTATGGGACTTAGTATCTTCGGCTAGTCGTGGGTGCCCTGGTTGTGCCTCTGCCTACCTCTTCGGGGATATGGGCGTGAAGATACCTTTTTTTTTTAAAGGAAGTTATTAACCTCCCACAAGAGTAACAAAAAGTATTTTCTTTACTCAGGTTCTAATCTCTAAGCCGTGTCTTGTGACAAGTTTTGAAGACGGTTGAAATTTTATGCTGTAACAGTAACCGCAGTAATACCCGTATAAATAATGACCACCAGTTACATTTAACTGACTCCAAAAAAGGAGGAGGTTCTTAATTCGACTGCATATTTTTTGTATGTTTAGCTAATAGCCAACCGATTTTGATGGTTACTTTTTTGTAAGATAGATGATGATTCCGGGTTGGTCCTATAATATGTAACTCAAAAACTAATAGTAGGATGTTGATAAAACTTATGTGAGACCATTTCGGAACCTTTTGCTATCTTTCAAAAAAAAAAATCAAATAGCCACGTGTTACCCAAATGCTTGGAGTAG
>NJDD01004561.1:93088-113851 GCA_002245505.1 Calephelis nemesis | reverse complement strand
ACTTGTTATTTTTCTATATATATAAACAAAAATACCTTAGCAACAAAACTCTATTAGACCTATCTCTATCTGTAGATATGTTTTTAATATTAACCGTATATCACTTTCGGCTTATCGTGGGTTGACAAGTGGTTTGTGTCTCTGTCTAACTCTTCGTGGATACGTGAAGACAATACAGTTACATGTTGTTGAAAAGCAAAGGTGACAAATTTTTATGGCAACAAATTACAATAGACGCTGTGGCTGACCATGTGAAGTTGCATTAACAACCAACTTTAATAACTTATCTAAGATTAGAGATTAAGCTAAGTTTGATCAGTTGCCAGGTAATCGATGTTTTTTAACAATTAAAAAAATATCTTAGCAATAAAATTCTAGAAGGCCTATCCTTGTAAGTATCTATCTAGATAAGCTATTAATATTGGCCGTAAGTGTACCGAATGAGATATCCTCCATATTTACGTACGTCAAGACAAGCAAACGGTAAGCGCATTAGTTTATTTATGTATTAACAATTTTTATTTTAGTTTGACACACCGATTCATCTGTCACCACATCCATGACAAACAGCAGCCTCAACAGGAAGAAGTTATAACCTTCATCTTCAATTCACGGTCTAAAGTTTTAAAGTGACACACACGTGTTGCATGACAACTGACAAGTGACAAGGCACCTATTATAGTCCGATGAAGTTGTAAAAACCTCGTAAGCAACATATTAACCATTCCAAAAAAAAAACACCAAACTTATAAATGACGTTTATGATGACGAAGATGATTTTGACCCTCTGATCTTGTTCCATTCTAAAGTTAAAGTTTATTCGCCCGTACTACAATAAGTACCTCTTGTATCTTGACGTAAATCTATAACTTAAAATACGTATGATGTCATTTTTTGCAATGTCAATTAACATGTTTTTCAAATCTATACAAAAAACGAAACGTAACTATGAAAGATGATAAAATATACTAATCCGGCGATTATAAACATGGTTAAAACGTAAAAAAATATTGGCCACTAAGCAATTTTAAAACATATTTTATATTCTTATTACAGTCTTTGCTTTGGTAATTAGAATTAATTGGTGCAATTCAGCTCTGACGTAGTGCCTCAACCTTGGCGGTTAGTATATTTTAATGACCGCAACACCCGATGAACAATCGCATTAGGTAAAAACTATTCTATACCCGATTAAGATTTAAGACTCAAAAGAAGCCTACCAATGCATAAACTTTAAATTACAGTAAACAATTTTTGAAGCAATAAATAGGCTGATGGCCTTATTTCCAGAGGGCACCCAGACGAACACGGGAAAAACATGTGACATAGTACCTATTATGTTGTTGTTCGTGTGGACGGGCCCGAGTGTGAGACTCGCTGGTACCGCAGTACCCACTAAAAACCTCAACGTCCGCCTTCAGTGTGCAGTAGTCTTGAGATGATGGGGACGTTTGCAAATTCTACCACCAAATGTGATATAGTATTTATATATTATATTCTGTTTCTTCACGTATTAACTAACTAACTAACATTCTTCAATTTTGGCGTCAACTCGGTCAGTGAGACCGGTGACATCAAACATGCACATAAGTAAAATATTGTCATTTTAGCACAGTATTTTTAAAACTTTAAAATTGCATCAAAATAAGTAGTACTATTCCTGTTTTATTTTTATTAATATCGTACTATATTTCATTAATTTGAATTTCGTATAATTTTAGAAATCAAATATAAAAAACTGATAAAAATTAACTATGCAAGATAATCCACTACTTGATACAGAAACTTGAAAAACCTGAAATATTAATAAACTTAACCCGCCGCTTCGTGGCCGTTAATATATTCACTGATTATAGCCCATTAAAGAGGATTTTCATGTAAACTTTCAAATCCTATTTCACCCCCTTAGGGATAGAATTTCTAAAATTCTGTCCTTAGTCGGTGTCTACTCTATGAAGCGACCCTACTCACCAAGTTTCATGGCTGTAGCTCAACAGTTTTTGCTCGGCGATGATGAATCAGTCAGTCAGTTTTTGCTAAAAATGCTTTTTGTAGCTTGAGTATGTCATGCCTTCTTTTAGAAGATCTTGGCTTTAGGAAGTATTTTTTGGCAGAACATTCCCATATATTTTTGTGTATTTTTTACGAGGTTGTATTGTCCTAAGACTGAAAAAGTCCGATTTTTGCCAAAAAAGTTACACATTGGTTGTGATTCTGCTGTACACAACCTAAACTTATTTTACATGCATGCTCTCTTTTTCAAGTGAAACCAAAACAAAAGAGATGGAACATCTTAGTAGTGTCAGATTAGTTAAAATGTTAAATTGTGATGTTTTTAATTAACGTTTCATAGTTAATAAGTCATAGTTTAAACGTCTGTGGATATGTCGTATATAGACTAATCTGACAGCACTAAAAGTTTTTTGTCTCTTTTTATTACTATTGTTGAAAGAAAATAACAATAACTTAAAATTAGTTTAATGAGCACACAACAAAATTACCACCATTGTAACTAATTTTAAACTTTAATAAACACATGACTAAAACATATTTGAAGGCAACATTGAAGGCATAGGCGCAACCTGGCGCAACATAAAATAAGTTTAGTTAGGAACTAGCAGAGTTACCACCAGTAGCAGTGTCCTTGATTCATAACTCATACTCGTAATGCCTCCTTTAGACCGCAGACATTCCAATAAACATCGTGTAACACCTCATGTCATATTTTGTTACATGATCGTGATGGCTAAATAATTTTTTCACACATTTCTTGGCGAACTCCTCGTCCACTAGGAAAGTCTGACATACTTGTACCTAAGTTTTTTACTTATTTTGTAACACTAGTAGATAAAAATCATATAAAGCTTCCTTGTTGGTCCTTCCGTTCCGTGGTTCCTTTGCAGAATAGACCATCTGCCTTCCTGCCAGGCAGGTCGTAAAAGGCAAGCACAAGCTTTCCGTCACAAACACCGTGACATCTGACTAGGTGGTAGAGTTTCGCAGTGACTCACCCAGATTGGTATTTGGTACCACCGCCTTGCCTACTCCTGCGAGTCCTGCCACCATATCGTCATGACGTGTTCCGGTTTGGAGGGTAAGGTAGCCGGCAAACTTACTTTTGCTCGAGGTCTAACATCCCGGCCTCAGGTTGGCAACGCACCATTACCACCTTTGGTGTCTCTAGGCGGCGTGAATATCTTACCATCAGGAAATCCGTCTGCTTGTTTGCCTGCCAATATCATAAAAAAAAAATAAAGCCTCGTCCAGATTCTTGCAAAAGGCCGTATCTCTGCAGCGCTGATACCAATGCTCGGTGTGCTCGTGTTCGACTTGGAAAGATATTGTAGCTGTTAACCCTAACTACACATTCGGATTGACATACCTTCAGCTTCAGACTAGCAACGATTCATCAACCCTTTTGGAACTTGTAGGTGACGACAAATTTTTTTCATCAAGAAATTCCTGTACTTCCGTGTAAAAACTGATTGCTAAATGTAAATGGGCAACATACATTAGCACTAGGTATTAGAATGGTGAGAACCAGTATGATGTATTGCCAATAAAAAATACCTATTGTACCTGTATTTGTATTTTTTATTGGCAATACTTAAATACGCAAAACGTAATACGTTTTTTGTGTACCTCACAAAAAACAACAATAAACATACGTAATTTTCCATTATCCGTACGTATTGTTGAAGCAGCTACTAAGCTATTTTTGTGGTCTAGTCATTCATCAATAGCATTTGTTGTAGTAGTTTTTACATGGGAGCCAGGTTAGATGTGGCGGACCATTAGTATAATCTGATTCAGATGAATATTATATCATTTTCATTGGTTATTTGGTTATAGGAGAGAGATATCCTATAACGTTTTAAGTATTTAGGTCCTCAAAATCCAAACCTCAACACTAATTCTTAATTTTGCCCAAAAACAGAAATTTTGGAGTTATAAGGAAAGTGAAACTACAAAATATGTAGGTATTTATTATGCTCATTGTTTTTTATATTAGAAAATAGCAAATATTAATATTAGAAAATAGCAAATACACAGTTTAAGTTTATCTTCCAAATATCCGGGGCATGGCAATATCAAGCACAATAATTGTACTGGCAGAAATAATTAACCCAATTCAGAGTTTTAGTCCTTACTCCTTAGCAGGCAGCAATGCGAAAGATTAGGGGCAATCCTAATGGTCCGCTAAGTTATGTGTCTACCGAGAATCCATCATTATCTTAAAATACTTTATCTTAAAGTATTTAACTTTACCTGGCTCCCAGATTAAACAAAATTGAAATTCAGTATCTTTCAAATACAAATTTAATATTTTAGGCATGACAATTTGTGACCTTATCTATTTTACAAAAAATATCTTATGAGTAAACAATAAACAATATAAAAATTTAGCTTAATGCTATTCATTGTAAAACAAATACTCAACATGTAAAAATATAACAATAGTTCAATATTCAGAGAAAAACTCATACAATTACTCTGTGATCTAGCATTCCGACATTGGATTTAACTTCTTTAGACCCTGAAATTGGGATTGAAAAAAAAGAAAATATGTTTATTTAATTTTCTTATAAAAACAACGTTATCGGGATAGAACATGTTGGGTACATGGGTCGGGTTGGTGCCTGGCGATAGATTTGCCACCTATCACATTGTGTTGAAGTTTCTATTTCACTTATAATTATATAAGTGAAATAGAAACTTCACATTTACGGAAAAAAATCGTAAAGTACAGGAAATTCCTTAAAAATGTTGTACTTTACCAATATCTATTTAAGTGTAATATAGGTCATAATATAAATATCTGATACAGAAACGGATTTTACTGCTTAAAGCGCAATGTAGAGGTAATGTTTTTGTTACCGCTTACGCTCAAATTTAGGGGATTACGGGAAACCCTTTTAATGTGTAGTCTTTGTCTGAAATGTCGCAATACTTTGGTCAGATAATCCTGTGTTTGGACCATGACGTAGTAGCACAGGACCTGCAGCCCAACCTCGTTGTGAACCCGCCATTGTAAAAAACCCCGCTGATGCTGAAAAAAAATCCTTTTTATTATCCGCTGTGTGGATATAATTTCGTCCAAGGAGCATTCATTCATATTCATAAAAGAATAGTATTAAGTAGGTACCTACATAGGAATTCTTAAATTAAAACATTGGTTTGCATGAGTGTGATTTAATCCAAATTGTGAAATGCGTGGTTGGGGCGTTATAACAACGGACGGGATGATCATAATAATAAATATCTCTTGACAAGAAACACAAATTAAATCTTACCCCAAAGTAAGCAAATTATATACTTGTGTTATGGATGTTAGTCAATGATTCTAATGCATAGAAATACTTAAATAGATACAAGAATATATTTAATTAACACCCACACCCGGAAATACAGACATCTAAATGTTAATCAAACAAATGTCTGCCCCCGTCGGGAATCGAACCCGAGCCTCGCGGTTGGTAGCCGTAGTTAGGCGTGTACGCTAGCCACTCGACCAACGAGGCTTAATTCATTTTATCTTTAATGTATTTTTGTAACATTGAGCTTCAGCGTAAATAATGTAGCGTACAGTACTAATGTTATAGGAGTTCCATACGGATTCAAACATTGGTTGTAAACATTGGTTTGCATCCGTGTAGAACGTTGATTTAATCCAAATTTTGATATGTTTTCAAAGTTTCCATCAAGGTCATATTTGTGGAAGGCGTATTTTGGCGTGATTACAACGGCCGGGATGATACTTAATTCATTTTATCTTTAGTGTGTTTTTGTAACATTGAGCCTCTTAAATGTGTAAATATAGCGTAATAATGTTAAAGGAGTTCCACACGGATTCAAACATTGGTTGTAAACTTTGGTTTGTTTGTGGAACGTATATTTAATCCAAATTTCAAAGTCTCCATCAAGGTCATCTTTGTGGATGGCGTGATTACATCCGTCTGGATGATGCTTAGTATTACTTTGGAAGAAATATGTCAGTATTTTTGTATGGGGATAAGACAGCTAACTAGCATATGGCTGATGGTAAGAGACAACAGTAGCTTATGTACACCGTATATGTAATATTATGTGTATCGCAGTTTTGTGGCTGTGGTGATATATGTACCTAATGTACAAGGCTATCGGCTACCGTATGCTCTAAACCAGAAAACAACAGTAGACGCATAATTATGACGGCTGGAATAGATCAGGCGGAGAATCTTTACCCAGTTAAGTTGCTGTACAGCACTTTACTGTTAGCAGTTTTATTGATACTTAAACGTTCGTTTCTTACAAGCAACTAGGCAAAGAGGTATAATATGGTATATTCTACACAGGGAACCCGTACCAACGCGGCAAAAAGGTAAAAGCAAGAGCCAGAGAGTAACGTCTCGGTCAGATGGGTTTACACATTTCCTGTGGGAAAAATTCTCAACCTTTACCCATCGTAAGTTGGTATTAATTACGTTCTGTAAGTTACGTGTCGAAATCTATGACAGTTTTCGTTTAAAAATGTGTTTGTCTTAGTTACCAATAGAGGCGCTTTTCAAAATTTTCATACAAAAAATTACAGAAACGGTAGCGAGTATAGTAAAGTTGACAAACTGTAAACTCATGGTACAAACCGTAAACACAGTTCTTAAAATGTCGATCAATGATTTATCTGTAATTTATTTCGTCATAACTTAACAATGAATATTTATTAAATTCGAACGGCAATCAACTGATACAATGTAAAATTTATATTTTCGTTTATTTTTCTTAAATTCTTTCATAAGAGCGTTCCCCTGACAATATTTAACACAATAAAATAGTGAATTTGTTTTATCCGTTCACATACTATACGATGACCAAAGTAAATAAAAATTACTTTTTATAACAAAAGATAAAGACAGATTTTTTATTTTTATTTGGGAGGCGCTTTGAATCAAATTATACTTATTTACTATAAACTAACTGTTGCTCGTGACTCGAGAACGAACGTTTGTCCCCATTGTAAAAGGTGTACCTACTAGGTAAATGTTGAACATTAGGTAAAAATCCGCTAAGAAGTTTTTACGTGAAAAATAGAGAGAAAAAAAACAAACATAATTAATCCTGTATTTACTGTTTTTAGAGGATAACTTAGTCAAGTAGTACTTTTTTATTCTTAATAGATTGCCATAAAATAAATGTCTAACATCAATCTTGGGGTAGGTAATTGAGAATTCACACAGAAAAAAATAACAAGTGAAGATGATTAGTTTAGGCACATTGTACCTATCAACTGTGGCCCTGTTGTGCAGGCTGGAGAAGGTAATCAATTTACTCCTAGATGCGTATTTCCGTTTCCGTTCAATAGAATCATTCTGATTTCTAAACTAACGTATGTTCATTTAATTGTCTATTATTTTCCTGAGGACTGAGGAGTATGTGCCGTATATTCAAATGCCTGAATTTCATTTGCCCGAATGTTTTGTTGACCATAATTTACTCATGACATTCTCTTCTTTGACCTAAATTTAGTTTCCATAATGATGCGAGTGACATACGTATTGTTATCCATTCTATTAATTGCAATAATATTATTCAATAGAAGATTTATGAAAGCCTTATGAAAAATTGTATTCGCATTACTTTTCTAAACTAGAATAATACATTCGTTCATGTCAAGCTTTGATTATGAACTTATTCTATTTAATTGTAACTGAGAATCGTACAATATGAAAATTACCTTAAAATTATTAATTAACTAGCTGTTACCCGCGGCTTCGCCCGCATAGTCTACTAATTTGATATTTAGCTCTCCAACACTGCTCGTTAAAATTTTAAGATAAAATGTAGCCTATATCGCTATCCAAAGTTTCATTTATTTTATTGTAAATATTAAAATCAATTCAGCAATTTTGCCGTCAAAACTGAACATACACTTTCTCTTTTCTAATTTCACCTCAGATAAATAGTAGGAATACGTTATTGTGTTTACAGTTTTATCAGCACTTTGGCAAATCCTGTGAAATTAAACTTTATAGCAAGTTATGGAAACTTCTAACGGATTTTTATTTCGAAATTTTAGAAATATACATATCGTCTCTGAGGTCTAACCGTACGTCTTCGGAATTACTTCCGAATAATTTAGTCCTCGGCTACAGGATAGTCATCTTCCACATTGTGGGACTTAATGTCTTCGGCTAGTCGTGAGTGCTCTGGTTGTGTAGTTAGGCAGAACTAACCTTTCGGGGATATCTTCAGAAACTCACATTTAGAAATTGTAGCAACAAAATTAAACCTTTCAGCTTTTGAATATTAGTATGAACCGATTCTGTGATAAATTTGACCTTGCACAGAAAAATGTGGGAGAACATCTTGGCATAATGATGCGTCTACCTACTCCAAACGACGTCATTTGAAAACAATTACTGCATTAGCGCATATTGCTTAATAAAAGAGACTTTAGCGGCTCAGCTGGTTCACCAAGCAAAAGTGATAATGTCTTACCATTAACACAACCCTGCGTTTCATCTTCGAATTTTAAGGGATCAAAATGCCGATACTTTTTAATTAATGATTAAATATTTATTATTATATATATATTAATTCCAATTAATATCAAAGGAGGATTTTTATACTGTAACGTGTGGTCATATATGAATTTTGCATTAACAAAAACATTCATATTAAACCTTCTGAAAATGATTCTACTTGCTAGCTTGACGCTGAGCGCTAGCTGATCTTCTCCCTTGCGTCTGTGAAAATATCTCCAAATCCCTCAAAGACACTTAACGGTCAGCCTGTTTCGCAAGTCTCTTGAGTCTGAGTATGGAGTGACTATTGTCGAATGCTAGCAAGTGATCATAATCCACAAAAACACTATTCTTGCCAACATTTTTTTAGAGTTTCCCTCGACTTCCCCAGGATTTCATCATCAGATCCTCACCTGGTGACAATGGGACCACCTCTGAAATATACTCTTTCAAACAAAAAACGATTTTCTATACGAACATTCATTACCTCTTTTTACCCATTCTCCCTCATTTTCCAGTGATAAAAAGAAGCATACATTCTTTCGTTTATCATAAAGTGTTTAAATACAAAATTTCACTGTTACAGCTTTAAAAATGACGAATTTCCATATGAACATTCATCCCCTCTTTTTACCCATTTTCCCTTAGGTATGTTTGCAAAGAAAAGTAGCCTTTGTTGTTCCTCAGAGTCTATCCTATCTCTGTACCAAATTTCATCAAAATTGGTTCACTGGTTTAGGCGTGAAAGCGTAACAGACTGACAGACAGAGTTACTTTCGCATTTATAATATTACTAGTAGGGATAGGAACGCACCGCGGCCAGCCGGTACCGCCGCAACCGCGATGTCCCTATATTTTAAACCTGTAATATCTCCGAAACTTTTCGTTTAATTTACATGCTGCAAAGGGCTATATTATTCTATATTAAATTTGTTTAAGATACTTAATTAGATAAGGATTAATGCTGTATTGCTTTAAATCGCTTCGTAAATAAGCCATTATTTTTCGTAAAAAGTAAAAGATAAAAATTGGTTATTGTAAGTTATCCTTAAGAGATAAACATATACCATCGCGAACTTTTTTTGGAGACTTTTTTAAGGTAAACAATACTTAATACATTATTTTGATCTATCTCGTAGAGTTCAGCCAGCAGCGTTTGCAATGCAAGCAAAAAAAAAATTTGTTTATTTGCGACTTCGCATTAGAAATCTTGAAATTATCAGTGGTTCTCTAATATATGAAGCATCTTATTATACATATAAACCTTCCTCTTGAATCACTCTACCTATTTAAAAAAACCGCATCAAAATCCGTTGCGTAGTTTCAAAGATATAAGCATACATGCATACAGACAGACGCGGAAAGCGACTTTGCTTTATACTATGTATAGATTACCTTAAAAACTCAATGTAATTTACTACTTACATTGAGTTAGGAAAGTACAGTCGTGAATAATTAAGCGGAGTAAAACTACAACTACCGATTCCGACTATTTCATTGGGTACCCCGCCGCGGTTTGATAATTCTTTTTTCGAAAGATAGCCAATGGTCCTACTTAAATTTAATCAACATCCTAGGTACTAGCAGTTTTCGAGTTACATTTAATAGTGCAAAAACCACTTTTTATATTTTTATTATTATTAGTTATATTATAACTATTAAATTGGATTGGCACCCACTTCAAACCTATTAGTAAATGACACATATAAATAATAATTATTATATAGTTAATATAAAATCTTTATTATTTCTTACCTTTTAGTTTTGAAGTCGGCTTTTATGATGTTGTTATTTTTATACATTACCTGACGTCATATGGTTCTTCTACATCATATTTATTTACAAAGCAAGCAAAAGAAGTGTGTAAAATATAATTAACCTTTTTGAATCTTCCGCATATGACAGTGATATTGACATTGCACATTTAACTTCCGCAAACTGCTGTAAGGCCAACTAGCAGGGCAGTCTGTTTCTAGGCTTATTTATTTAATTTTTATCGTCTCTGTGGTCTAGCGGTCCAAGTGTTGGACTTGACTTTATGAGGTCCCGGGTTCGAATCCCGGGTCGGGCAACAAAAAAATGTGGTATTTCCAATTTTCTAATAAAAAAAATGTTACTCGGGATTGGATATGTGCCCGGTTGGCGATAGGTTTGTCACCTATCACATTGTGGGACTTAGTGTCTTCGGCTAGTCGTGGGTGCCCTAGTTGTGCCTTTGACTACCCTTTGGGGTTATGGGCGTGAAGATCCTTTACTTTATCGAAATGAGAATTATAACCTCGTTTTTGATAGTGCAAGACAACGAAAGCATTCACTCTATTTTTTGTCCACCTTCGTTTGCTTACATTACATTTCATTTGCTAGGTCTTGTATCTATAGGGTTACTCTTAACCCTCGATTAATGTAATATTGGAAATTGGAATCGAGTTTGTAATTTCAGTTACTCTTAAACACAATACCTGCGAACTATTAACAATTAATTAGCAGTAAACAATTAATTATTTTATCGGATTTTTTTGTTACTGAATTTTAATAATGCTATATATACTGTATTCAAAAGTACCTAAAATGACTTATACGATTCCAATTTATATTGTCGCCTCTGTGGTCTATCGGTCCAGGTATTGTATTTGACTTCTTGAGATCCTAGGTTCGATTCCCTGGGCAGGCAATAAAACAAGAAAATTTGTTTTTTCTAATTGTCTAATAAAAAAAATGCAGCTCGGGATTGGATGTGTGCCCGGCCGGCGATAGCTTGCCACCTAAATGTGTCATGACGGTTATTTATGCCATAGGATTAACCCAAAACTTGCTATTTTATTGTAAAAACTTAACAACGCCATATTCGTAGGTACGGACATAATGCTGCTCAATGAGGTCAGAGTTCCAGTTTGGACAGGACAAAGTTCGGTTTCGCATGACTCTAGAACAAATTGCATTTTCGATTAAAAATTACGCCCGAGGCAAAAAAATGCGACCGAAGGGTCTCTCTGTTTTAAACCCCCCGCCCCCTCCCTCTATAAGAAGAATTTAAAATGATCCGTAAACGTTTGGATAAGCATTTCGTCTTGTCAAATTTTATTATTTATTTTATAAACTCATTTTTTTGTAAATGAAATTAGATGTAGGAACCGAAAAATATGGGAAAGTCATAAGAGGGCAATCACGATTTTTGAATAAAAAAATTTGATTCGATCAAATAAAATAAAAAAAATTAAAAATTATGTTCCACATTTAAAGCTCGTCACTGTCATGTTTGATTGTGGAGAGGATACCGTTTTTAAATAGTATTTAATCGTACTTGCTGGCTCAATGTATGGCTATTTGTGTAGATATATCAAATACTTATTCAACGGACGTGATATGGATAAATAGGCAAAACAACCGTCGACAAATGGCTAATACCAAATAGTTAACCACAGATAAGTGCCCTAGAGTATACAGATAATTGTGTACCAGTATTTACATATTAATTATACATGATTATAGTATATTTGTTGAATGAAATCAAAGAATAAATGCAAAAAGATTTTTTTCAATTTTTTGATCGCTTAATTTTTCCTTAAGTACCTACATATAACGGATTTGATTAAGTCAGTTGAAGTGAATCAGAGTATCTTAGCTAGTATTATTATACTTAGCCATACTCATCATAATATTATAATTACGAAAGTCTGTTGTTCCTTCACGGCTAAACTAAAAGATTTAAGATCGGCGTTCAAATATATGTTGTATTTACTATTTTATTTTATTCAAAATCGCTACCTCTGTATCTACTTTTCTTAAGTATGATAGGAAAATTTTGTACGAAAGTCTTTAAAATTCTACGCTGACGAAATCGCGGGCAAACGGCTAGTTGTAATTTATAGAAGCAAAATTATGTTTTTATATAATTACTACTCTACTAGACTACTACTATACTAGAAGAAACTCCATTTCAAGCTTAGTTACAACTGATAAATGATTAATGTTGAACATGCTTGTTTGCCTTCCAATTTCATAAAAATAAAACATAAAATAAATGTGAAGCAATTATAACGAAATTGATGTAGGTATTGTGTAGGTAGGTATGTTTAATACCGCCAAATCTCACTGTATGATTTTATGTAAGGATGCTGCTTTACCAAAAACCCTGACATGACTGAGTATTGACTACGACTACTTGAAACTATTTTGACTCATTTAAACAAAGTTTTTTCGAAATCAGGTAATACTCGAATAATGGCAGATGCTAACGCGCAACCAAAGAAATTAAAAAAAAAAGTGTGGATCAGGAAAATACCTACTCAAGTTGATCACACATTATCCGAAAACTAGTCATTCAATTATCAGATATAATATATGGGATGGAAAACTATAAACAGGTTTTTTGGGATAATGAAATAAAATTTAATTCGCTCATGCTGTTCGCCCCCACGCTTATTTCCCTTGTTAGTGCGGATTCTCTGTGCCGAATAGACCATCTGCCGTCCTACCTGCCAGCACGTAAGAGGCGAGCAAAGGCAAAACGGGTCAAAATTACCACTGGTGGTAGAGTGATGTGCAGCAACTAGCCGCGGTAAGGATCCACCAACTTACCTATTCCTGCCGCCATACTGACAATGTCATGTACCAGTCCGGTGAGTAGAGTAGATGGTAGATTTTCACAATTGGCCTAACACCCTGCCAACAGGACAGCAACGCATCTACAACATCTATGGTTACCTACTATAGGCTGCAGGTATCTCTTACCATCGGGGGAGCCGCGTGCTTGTTCGCTGTCTTTAATTAATTAAAATTTATAGAAATTTAACCCAAGCACAGGGCAAGTGCTAAAATAAAAATATCTTGAGAGAATAGGTACATGTTCTTACCAGGAGTGAATGGTGTTCTTCCATTGATAAAATTAATTTGTATGGAAACATCTTGATCCAGTTGGTTTGAAACGAAATCTGCAACAAAAAATTAGTGTCCAGTGTCACATTCTTTATGTGTCTAGTCACTAGTGCTTACAAACTTAATTCTTTTGTACGTATGTTTGTGATCCCACTCCCCCCGAAGCGGATAGACCGATTTGGTTGAAATTTTGTATTTTGTAGATGGCGCTTTATGTGAAAAAATATTTTCCATGTTTTCCTGCTTTTCTGTTGAAATTTTTCCTGAATTTTGTTTGCTATTAACCTCATGGAGCCCGAGACCTTTCCTACGAATGTAAAACCGTGGAAATCGGTTAGTGAGCTCTGGAGTTATAGGATCAGGAAGGACAACCCGACTTATTTTCATATTATTGTACTCACTTACGTACATTATGATATTTTAGACTCTTTGTTCCAGCCTAACGATATTATTAAGTTTATTTAAAGCACCCATGTACGACGTTGAAACGCGGTGACTCTAATTTTGTAACCTAGCCTACCTAAAAAATGTTAAGTTATTTTTTTAATTTGCTGCAAAAGCAAGGCGTTTAAGATAATAAGGTCCTAATTTCTTAGGGTGTGAATAAAAATACCCATAGCCATAGGTATACTAGCATACCTATAACCTATAACAAATATTAATTTGCTTTTCGTAATAATTAACTGTTTATAACAAAGATTTTGCTACAATAAGTAAATGCTTATTCAAAGAGCTGATTTTACATTCCAGTTTATGATAACATGTCTCTTTAATTTTAAATTATTATATAGCCGGTACAACTCATTGGTACCACTAAATCCACACAATGTTACCGTTTTTGCTCGTCACTGTCTAACAGTTTATCGATTTGAGATGCTGGTTAAATATAGAAGCTACGACAATGGAGTACGTAATCATTTGTCACCCTCTTTATTGGGCATTGAGTGAGCGTCTAGACATCAGATTCAACTTGTACCACTTACCAGCATAAAATTTCAAACTGACAGGAATCCTGTCTCCCAAGGTGACGTAGCATGGTGGAAAAAACCACAACCCTCGATAATCAAGGACTGTAAATTATATGCCGACCCTGAAAAATCAACACCCGAAAATATCAATACACAAAATCTAATTAATGCTAGTCTTGTATAACTAAGTAAGAACTAAGATCTAATAAAGGCAGGCAAGTGCGAGTCGAATCCGCCCACGAAGGGTTCCGTAGTAGCAATCATCTATAAATGGTCGTTCAGATTCACATCACATTTCTTATACAATAAACACTATTCAGTGGTTGTAAACCTACACCGTAAACAAATCACTTTTGCAATTTAAGAGAATTAATAATGTCAAAGACATTACATTAAAATGGTTAAGCTAAATGGTTCCGCGATTCTAAACTGCACAGTGCAGTTAACAATTAAGTGCAACTATTTCAGGTTTTGGTGTTGCAGTATCTATTAAAAAACCTGATTAGTAGATCTCGTTTAAACAAACTTTCGTTGAACGTTTATTCTCGTGCAAACTATTCAGTTTAGAAAAAAAAATGACAGAAACTTCAATATCATTTTGGAAGGCCTATCCATCCATATATACCCACACTCATGATCTTTGATGAAAAAAATTGGAAGTTTAGTTCTAAGTATGGGGAACTTTATTAAACTTTAACAAAATTTATTGTTATTTTTCATTTTTGTTTGAAAATCTTAATGCGGTTCACAGAATACATCTACTTACCAAGTCCTAAGTGCTGTGACATACGGACGGACAGATATGACGAATCTATAAGGTTTTGCGTTTTCTGGCCTTCGACTACGAAACCCTACAGATTGTATCATTTATATTTTAAACTGCTCTTAATCAGTGGCAGGTTTAACTAAGATCTTAATTTATTTTAATAGTAATTCTCGCTCCACATTGTTATTCACTGTGGAAATTTTTGGTGCTTATTAAGATACAGGCAGCGTTTGCAAAACTAATAAATAATTAAGTTTAATTCGCATTAAGATTCCAAGCTGGGTATTTTAACCTTTTATTTATCGTGCAATGAATGTTTATTTGTCCGGTTGGAATCTTGTTGAATGTGGTCCAATCTGATTTTTTAAATAGGATGACAACATTTCAGTGTGACAAATGATTACAAAAAAATGATTAAAAAAAATAATGACAAAATATCTCTTATTGGGTAAAATGAAACTGGTGCTCCTATAATTCCCAACATCATCCCATCGTGTTTGGGCTTATTTGATACGTCCCGAATAGTCATTATTTAGTCTACTGCTGGGGACAGACCTTACAAATATAAAGTTGTGATTAAAATATCTACATTGTCAAAAAACATATTTAAGAAAAAAAATCTTATTTTTTAGATTACCGTTGCTTAAAAATTATAACGTAGCCTGTATCTACATGAGTCGTGTACAGGCTGGATCAACCAGAATACCACAGAAATACATTATAGGTCTATCTATGTGTTGCACATCTATGTTTAGCTACTTTCAAAAAAATATGCCTTACAAAAACTAATTATAATAATCACGCAACGTGAAAAAAACGTGCAAAAAAAGTGAAATCTAACCTTCTTCTTTATACACCTAAAAAGCTTAAAATCATAAAACTCGTTAGATTGTTTGTTTGAACCTCGTTTGAACACACCATGAAGTTTAGGATGTTCTTACGTGTGCGTAGGGTTTCCAGGTCGCCAAACCTAAAAGCCGGACAGTCCAGCCAGTTTGGCCGAACATTTGAGTAGAAAAGCCGGGCACCCTACATTATTGAGGATTTTGTCTCAGCGTTAGGTACAACAAAAATATGTATGTAAAACAAAGCTTTTTTTAATTATTATCATAAATCCTGTCCATAAAGGGTAAGAACTGTGTAGGAAGCCAGAAAGGTTTGTCAGGATCGTGAGCTTTGGCACTCGATACTCTCTGCCTACCCTGTAAAGGACTTGGCGTGAAGATATTTATGTATGTATGTACGTATCTATCTTTTTTCACGATGGCGCCAAAAATAAATTTTTTGTTACCTTTTTATATGCAGTTATGTATGTTTAATTCGTGGTATACTTAATATTAAATTTGATGAAAAAAATAAAAGATTAATAATTTTTTCTTTTGAAATTTGATTTGCAATCACAATATGTGCCTAATTATGTATCATACGGATAAGTAACAATATGTTTAGGAACAGCAATGTAATATGAAGTATTCTATTTTCATACAAACGGCCAAAAACGCGGTTATATCTACGCGTCTCGGTATGCAGTCGGTATACCATCATTTAAGGTTGCACCGCAGCGACAAACGGTCGATGTAAAAGCAATTTATGAATGTTATTATGGTTTAACAAGTGCGAGTATTTACTAAATATGGCAAAAACAATTAAATTTACTAACGGCCAATATTAATAATCAACCCCTAATCCAAAACTCGCTGTCCAAAATTGATATTTTGATCCATTTTTATGTTATCGCTTGCCAATAACATATCTGTGGACTGGATTAATATGGCAATTAGGTACGGGATAGGCCGGCGGATACGCAGCTATCTAGATTGCTTGAAATCCATTAGATTGAGATAAATTATTAACATTGGCCGTTAATGTATGTCTAAAGATGGATTTCAAGCAATCTAGATAGCTGCGTATCCTCCGACCTTTCCTATACCTAATTGCCATATTTATCCTATTGCTTATATATCCACTTGTATTTGCAATAAGACTAATCAATTGTAATAAGAAGATTGTATTGTATTGTATTGTACATTTTATGTTTTGTGTCTAATAATATTTTGTAATTTATTACTATCGTAAAAAATTAAAAAAATACAAGTCCATCGATTTTGTTTCGCTGAATCTTCTCAGTGTGTGGCCGCGATTCTGATCCGGTGGTAAGTAACTTATGAAAATGTCGACGCGGACAAGTACCATTTTTATCAATCATCACCGATCAAAGTGAAAGAAGAATTTTCTGTTTCTTATTCTTATTATTAATAGCTCTATAAGCGGCCAGGTTGCCAATCTCTAGTTTTTTTAATGGCTTTAACGTTGCAAACCTCGCCGTTTTTACAACTTCACCGGACTTTAGATTGGTCATTGGCAATTGCTTATAGGTACGTGCAGCAAAAACTTTGAAGGAATTTGAGATTAAAAAATAAAACATTACATACTTCCATGCATTTGACACTCGCAAACAAAAATATTGATGAAAAAATGACAGATGGCCTAGAAGCTACAAATTAATAAATATCTCTGGACTAGTTACACAAATTGAATCTAACCCCAAACTAAGCAAATTAAATGCTTGTGTAATGGGTGTTAGTCAACGATACTAATGCATAGAAATACTTAAGTAGATACCAGAATAAATTTAACACCCAGACTCGGAAATGCAGGCATCTAAAAGTTCATCACGCAAACACCTGCCCCCATCGGGAATCGAACCCGAGCTACGCGGTTGGTCGGAGTAGTTAGGCGTGTACGTTAGCCACTCGACCAACGAGGCGCTCAAAAACTATATTCATAAAGTTTGGAAACAAGGTGGTTGGTCTTCATTAATGAAGATGACGTTCTTATCAAAAAGATATTACAAATAATTATTTATTATAGTCAAATTTCGACCAGTAATCGTTCACTAGTACTCTTTAAATAAACCTAGAATTAGTACAGGGTTAGCTAAGTTAGGACACTGACTGCGCCTAAAACTGTCATGAGAATTACTGTGTACCTAATAGGAGTAATATTTACTGTAATTGTACTCGCACTTTTACTTTTGATCAACGAATTTGCTAAATAAACGAATAAACGAAAATCCCTATATTCAGTGTCATTATCAGTTAAGCTTACGATAATCGGGATTAAAGTTATTGGGCTTGGTCTCTTTATCATTTAGGTATCCTTTTTCGTCTTTCGTTTTTTATTTAAAAGAATGTGGCAAAAATAATTTTATCACCTTTGTCCTTATAAGTGCATTTTAGTATGACAGATATGACAGTCATGATATAAAGAAGAAATTGCTAGCTGTGAAACCGTTGTCTTCTTTCTTCTTTTTTTATAAATATGCCTCCAAACGTTTTTCACGACTTATTTAGCCAATGTCAGGTAGAAACCTTTGTCTGTGACCTCAAGAGCAAAGCACACCTCTATCATCATTATTTATGTCTTTGTTCATCATTTGCTAAACGCAGCTAATAAGATAGTATATTTTATTTCTTCATGTTTCTTTGTTTCCTATTGTTTATCTATGAATATACTTAAAATAGCAGAGTGCTCAGCCCGAGACATCATTATGTAGATGGATTGGACAGTTCCCTACAACGCCAGCAACAAGTGCTGTCTCCCGGGAGACCGTACCTCGACTTGGTGCTGCGTTCTGGTTACTGGGTGGACTTGATGGAGGAATAGTGGCGGCTAGTGCGCCGGGCGCAAGAGAGGTCTTCGTCGCCGAGACCGGTGGCGACGGTGTAGTATAGTGTCCTGTGAGTTAGTGTTGCTTGGATTGGGAGGGAGTCTTGCGTTTGCCGCGGTTATTGGATCCGGTGGATCCGATAGGACGTGACGGGATTTCCTAAGTTTGGTGGGCGCGTTTGCAGCCGGTGTGAGCAAAGTGAATATCAACACTCAGTATCTAGTTATAAAGTGACCAAATAACTTGAACTTTTCTGAACGTTCAGCTTATCTTACATATACTCCTACATACATTTCTTCATGCCAAGTGCCTACGCAGGAAAGGTAGGGACTACCCATTGAGTGTCAAGTGAACAGAGTTTGCCAGGTCAACTAGTGTTTAATTGAAGTTTGCCAGTCGAATAACATAAAATTAAGTTTGAATTATTAAATAATGGATCATTTGGTTTGACAGTTTTTGTACAAAGGACAGTGGGTTACCTACTGTTGAATCTCGATTAATGCAATATTGGAAATTGGAATCGGATCTGTCACTTTAGGTACTCTTGAACACAAGACTAGCGAATAATTAAAGTTTAATTAATAATAAACAATACATGATTTTATCCGATTTATTGAATGTTGTTGTAACTATATGTTAATCTTTTGTTATTTGTGTTCCAGAGTATCTAAAATGACAAACCCGATTCAAATTTACAATTTTCATGAAATCGATATTCAAAAGTAACCCTACTGATCTGATTCAAGATCAATAAGTAGAAGTATTCATCTCTTTACGCATTCCTTATACAATAATTGATGATATCACCAACCACACGGCGAAGTTCTTGCTCTTTGAACTGAGGAGGCGACAGATTACACACGAGAACTACTGAATCCTCTAACAAACCCGCGCACGAAGCTAGGATTTTATTAAATTTAGGTTTACTATTGGTGAATCAATCAGTACTATTCTGGTGGCAATCTCGTGGTTTCATCATTATTAATCTTTTTTTAATGTTGAATGTTTCAGTAGCTCATAGTCCTTTGCAAGGGCGTCGCAAAGGGGGGGGCAAGAGGGGCAGCCGCCCTCCCCTAGAGATTCTAAAAAAAATTATAAAGCAAACAGTCTTATGTCTTGAACTTGACTTGATAGATTATTCTCGTACTTTTTCTACTAGTTTGCTACTATTTAAAGGGAAATGCAAGGCAAGTCAAAAACTCGAGGGCACGAGGCTCCCGATTGAACCTTCAATGTATATTTTTCTCAATCTCCGTATCCACTTGCCCCCATCTAGGCTGGCGACGCTCTCGGTCCTATGATATACCGTATACCTACTGTTTTTGCAAACACTGCTGAAATAGGCTAGCAGTTATACAGCATAGCAGCAAGGAATATACTCTTAAATGTTCAGCCCTATGCGAACGTGTCCTGAATTATCATCATGATGCCAATTTTGTCGCGTTCTGACACAGTTGTAACCAACGAAACAGTTTGACAATTGTTTTTAGACTTACACACCTCTATGGTCTAGCGGTTTAGCTGTTGGACTTGACTGCATGAGGTACCGGGTTCGAATCCCGGGTCGGGTAAACAAAGAAAAATTGGAAAAATCAAATTAAAAATGAACGTTGCTCGGGATTGGATATGTGCCCGGTTTTCGATAGGCTCTGTGTTGGTCCGGGCTCCTTTGTAGAATAGATCATCTACCTTCCTTTGACAGGCAGCTCGTAAAAGGCGAGCATAGGCTTCCCGGCACTAACACCGTGACATCTGACTAGGTGGTAGAGTTTCGCAGCAACTCGCCCGGATTGGTACCAAGGCCTTACCTATTCCTGCCGCCATAACGTCACGACATGTTCCGGTTCGGAGGGTAAGGTAGCCGATAAACTTACTTTTGCTCGAGGCCTAACATCCCGGCCTCTGGTTGGCAACGCACCATTACCACCTTTGTTGTCTTTAGGCGGCGGGAATTTCTTACCATCAGGAAATCCGTCTGCTTGT
>NJDD01004561.1:80151-93080 GCA_002245505.1 Calephelis nemesis | reverse complement strand
AAAAAAAAAGAAAGGCTAGCCACCTATCACATTGTGGGACTTAGTGTCTTTGTCTAGTCGTGGGTATGGGGTCTTATTATTTTGTTTAACATATATAAATATTCATTAAATGTGGTTAGGTGGCAATTAGTATTATCCTGTACAGTCACACATATCGTCATTAATGTGGCTTAAGAATATATCATACTATATACAGTGACGGATTTAAGCTTGCTGCCGTCCTAGGCCCCGTTCGATGCGCCGCCCTTTTTGATAAAAGGAATTTCATTAATTTTGATCGAATATTTTAATTTTAAAATAACTTTATTTATTCAAATATTTTTTTTTTAATTATAACCAATAAACATGACAGATAAATAAGTTATAAACTTTAGACAGTTAATAATAAATATTTTTTTAATATTAATCAATTTGAAAATTTCTTTTTCCTGGCTTTGGTCCGCGCAAAAACGTCAATTATATCATCATAACTAATTTCTTGGATTAGTTGAGCTTCAATAGACAGTAATGCAAGAGCATTAAGTCTATCTTGGCCCATGATTGCACGTAAATAGGTTTTTACCCTTTTTAGAGTGGAAAAAGATCTTTCTCCTGAACAATTTGTAGCTGGAATACTCAAAAAAATACGGAGAGCAATGTCCACATTTTGATAAACATCTCGAAGACTCCGTGAATGCAATATATTGCATATTTTTTTTGTGCAGAGCGTACATCTTCCGTATTTGCTAAGGAATCTTTCAGTTGACAATGTAAATGAATACATTCATTGCCTAACGTCTCTTCCAAATCATCAGGATATTTACTGACTAGGTTATTGGCGAGATTTTGCAATTCGTTTGTATCTATTCCAGATAAATCATCGAAAAAATTGAAATTTTCGTAAAGCTTTTCATATGCACTTTTACGCCCGGCCAATTGTACACTCAGAGTATCTAGAATAGGGTACTTAATAAACATTTGTGCGAAAATGTTCTTGTCCAGAAGAAGGTGTTCTTTCATTTACCCGTGACTCATCTGGCTGAAGTCATCTGGTTTTTTTTGCGACGAGTGTCATAACGATAATAATTATGAACTCCAGATAGTGCTTTGGCTTTTTCTTCATATTTGGAAAATAGTTTGTCTCTCATGTCTTGAAGAAATGGAGCTAGAGAACTATAGATCTAAACAACGGACGACAAATCAGCTTGAGATTCTTGAAGCTTCTTACTAGCAGCATTAAAACGATCTAAAATTACATTCCAAACGATGACTAGGATTGCTGTTTCCAAATGCTGTAATTTTCGCTGCAATCCCGTAGCTTCAGATCGCGTAGTCGGTTTGTCATCTCCGTTTCCGGCAATAAAGTCCAGTGCATTAATAATTGCAGACCACTCTTTCTCTAATGCGTAACATGCATCATGTGGAGCAGACCACCGAGTTTAAGAAAGATTCTTAATTCTTAAATTTGTACGCTGCACCAAGATCTCCCAACGATGTGTAGATATAGTAAAAAAATTGTATAGTTCTTGTAAAGAAATCGCGAAGCGCAATGTTTTGTTTTATACATTGAACAAAACAAAGTCAAACGCGTCAGTACCTGTCAAGCGTAGCGCTCTTGTTTTGTGTAAACATGTAAAATACACTCACCCGAACTGCTTATAAGTCTCAAAAATGCACAATACTCCCGCTTCACTCAAACGATTGAGATTACGATCACATAAATAAAACACTCGAATAATAAATAATACTCTTAAAACTTTTTATTTATATTTATAATAAGCACATAAATGTAACTATATCACAAGTCAACCGCTTTAATATTATAATATATCAGCTCACAAACTTTAATTTAAAAAAAATTCGAAATTCTTGCACTTGGAATTTCAGAAATTATTGAAATTTGTAGATGTAATTAAATATGTTTGCAAGTATGAGGAATATCGAATGATTTTTTTTTTATTTAAGATAAAAAATTCATTTTTTTACAAATTATTCTGATGATTCAAAAAAATTGATTTTGGTACAAGACGGGATTTATTTTTCTATGAAAAATTATTTTACAAACAGAAAATGTTCTGACACTTTTGAATGAATATCAAAATGATAGGTATTCAATACATGCAAATCTATATACAGTATTTTTATTACACACTTAAAACAAATTGAAAAGTTATTCAGATTTAGGAATTTCAAAACGCTCCATTTATGTGAGATTAATCTCATTAAAGGAACAGAAAGTAAAGAACATTACTCGATAAAAATAAAGACTCTATGATTGATCTATTAAAAAATTAACATTTTACCCATACAGATTTAGAAGCGAATTAATAAATTGAATTATAATATATTTTATAGATTTTTTTTATAAAAACTAATTATAATCGATTTTTGAAATTGTTTGTCTTTATTTTTTCATCTCTAAAATTTTAGCGTTTCAAAAATTTTGCCGCCCTTTGAATTATGCCGCCCTAGGCCCGGGCCTCGCGGGCCTAGGCGTAAATCCATCACTGACTATATAATGATTAGATACTATTACTACTGAATTTTAGTTGACATCAATATACAAATTTAATGTATATTGACTTCATAATCTACATATACATATAATAAATCTGTAGAAAGGTCAATTCTGTACATTTAAAATATTGAAAAAATAAATTGCAGGGGGTGTACCAAACCAAAATATGTAATTATTTTTTTTTCTGTCTGTCGGTATGTTCAGGCATCACGTGAAAACTAAAAGTTCGATTTCGATGAAACTTGGTATTATACCTTATTATTCTGGGCATAAAATGTGATACTTTTTATACTGAAAAAATAGGTAGAAAAAAATCTTAATTTTTCAGTGTTATCACGCGAAGACCGACATCCGCGCGGAAGAAGTCGCGGGCGGAAGCTAGTAAATAAATAAATATCCCAGCACAAGACAAATCGAATCTAGCCCCAAACTAAGAAAATTATATGCTTGTGTTATGGGTGTTAATCAACGATTCTGGTACATAGAAATACTTAAATAGATACTAAAACAAAGTTAATAAACACCCAGATCCGGAAATGCAGACATCTAAATGCTCATCACACAAAAGCCTGCCTCCGTCAGGAATCCAACACGACCCCCGCGGTTGATCGGTGCAGTTAGGCTTGTAAGTACGCCAGCCCCTCGACCAAGGACCAACATATAAAATTTTTACAGAATATAATAGAATTATTATAGGATATAGAATTTGTTGAAATTATATATATTTGTAATAATAAATTAAAAATAAAATTATAACAATAAGAATATGTACATTTTTTGTAAAGCGTTAAAAACTTTCACATACATTGCTGTTTTAGGCTTGTTGCTAAAAACAAGTTTTTCAAGATCACTATAACTCTATAGTAAATGTTCTTTGCTGTTTTAAATATTTTTTGTTTAGTTGTACACATTTAGCTATTTCCGTCATTTACATGCAAGTAAGTGTTAATACACCTCATTACTGAAAAAATGCTTTGGACGTTTCTGATGGAGCTAAGCCACTAAACGGCCTAATACATTTTTTTCTGAAAATTAAGAGTCCTATGTATTTCTGTGTTGTTTCTCTATGTTATAAGACCATATCTCAACACTGAAGATACATATAATAGGCTAATAATGATATATGTATTGATATAGTATTCTTTAATCTGCAAAGCATATTTAAACAAACCTCTGCAGTCTTTTTCTTTATGCTCCTTCCAGTTACAATACTTGTCCATATTCACAACTAAGAATTTGTATTCATTAAGCTTTTGTGTTAATTCATTTTCAAAATTTACATTCAATTCAACAAATTTTTGATTACACAGCCTAAATTGCCTCAATTTAGCATTATTTAAATTATTACATAAAGTTTTCCTATTTAATCATTCGATTATTATCAATGCTAATGTAGATTAATGAAACATGTTCATGGTCAGGAAAACTGTTACATATAAATGTTATTGAAACTTCATACTTGGTTATGTCAGGCAGGTCACTTATATAAAATAAAAATGGTAAAAGTCCTAAAACACTGCCTTGATGAAATTTGTTACGACGGCGCGGCGATTTATATTTTTTAATTCATCAATTTGTTTTATTTCAACATTTTTGCAGCAAGTTGGATAAAATAAAATATTTTGACATTTTAAATAATGATCTAACCTGGCGACTGGTACCAAAAACGTACTTTCGTGACTTATCGATAGAAAACTACTATTTAAAACAATCCTAGCTTTTTTGTTGAGCATCTCTACTACTATTAGTTTACTCATCATTACGCGATATGACAATATAACATTGTTGTTTATTTGATGGTTGTGTTATATACGTATAATAAACATGATCAGTGTCTATAGACAAAGTGGATTTTGCTATCGACTGACTAAACTGCATATAAGCTTCCCATAATAAACCTTCATTGCAAGTCTGTTAAGAGAAGACAGAGAGGACCTTATAGCAAATGTTAAGATTCCTACAAACCTACCAAATTTTCTGCCCATTTATTACCCTTGTCCTACAAACACGCCGTTTTCGAAGACTATTAACACATCCCTCGGATAATCCCCGAGCGATGACATTTCAAATTTTATACCAACACTTTCAATCTATTTTATTCTCTCTAATTTTACTGCTGCGAATGCGATCGGCTGACGTATCGCCACATAATTTTAGTAACGCTCTCATTTCGACCGCATTTGTCCTTCCTGTTCTGAAAAACCCATATCTTGTTTCCACAAAATAAAGTTTAACAGAATCAATGTAATTACGGACAGTCACTCTAGTGTCCTAATTCAAAGCCTAACTTTTGCAGTACCTTGCTCAACACTTCAATTGCAATATTCCCTGCAAACACTCTCGTTTCCACGGTGTACAAAAGTAAAGCCTGGTCTACATCAAGCAGGCAGTTCACCACTTGGACATTAACCCACATTAAGTAACCTTAACCTTGAATGCATTTATCCAGATACATACAAGATAAACAAACCTGCTGACTAGTAACAGCACAACTTACCAATATAAATCGATAGACTGAACAGCAAGGATCCGTCTACTCGTAACCTTTTTTAAATTGCGAAAAAACGTCACAGAGATCTTTTATTAAAAATGAAATTAAATACTGGTTATACTTCGCTGTGTTATCTCTTATCGCGATTTCTAAACCTGCACCGTAGTAGCATCTAAAGGGCGAGGAGAAATATGAATAATATATACATTCGTAACCCACAACATATAAAATCCTAGCAGCTAACAGCAGCAGAAAACATACAAGACACTTTTTTTCCGCACCCGGAGCACCAAGATTACAAATATTCAAGAACTGGGCTATATAGTGCAATAGCAAATTTGAAAACTGGTAGTTCCTAGTTCAGGAGATCATATTATTAACACAAACTCTTCGCCTCGTTAGCATAGATAGATGGGTTCTAATGCACTTCCATCTAGCACTTAGCAATCACGACGTGTAGAAGCGTACTACGGAAGTGAGCTGTATAAAATGTGTGCCGAAGGGCGCTATACACTGAATAGCAACTAATTAATATTTACATCTGGACATCTAACATTAACACTTAAGACTATGGGATTTTATGAGAAATTCGCTTGATTTAAGTTTGTTTCGCTATTTCTTCTCCTGTCTGGTTAGATTTAGAAACGGTGGTCGTGAAAAAGAACATAAGTAATAATCCATGTTACCATGGAATTTGATTTGCCAATTCTCTGTCTAAGAGTCTGACTGACTAAGATTGGAAACAGCGGTAGTTACTTTACGTTAGACAGGATCAAATTTAAACTATCGTTAAAGTTGTTGTAATAAGTATAAATTTAATTTGAATAAAGAGAATGGAATTCGAATTTCTAGCCAATATAGTTAAATTTATTCAAACCTTTAAGGTTTGTAAGAAAAGAGTAGCTACACTCTTTTCTTTTAATGTTCTTATGTCATATCCGTCTGGAAATCCCGCACTTGATAACTGTGTCCACAAAGGTGTTGTACGAGGTAAGCAATGGCTTCAAGATCACACAGTAGCAGACCGCTACGCATCACGGTAATGAGAATGACACCCTAAGCTCTGGCGTGCTATCCAAAGATGAAAGTACCAAATAATTCTTCAGAGCATTTCCCATGATATATGCGGGAGAAAATACTGAGGGACCGAACATCTCCACGCAACGCTAAAGTATCATCCCGGTCAATTACCCGGTCATTGACAATTCGGGTCGTTCTATATTGGATGCGGTCAAAAAAGAGGAGCTGGTACTGGGCAGATTCTGCCCGCAGTTGAAAATGAGGCCACATCAGGCCGAATTTGAGCATTGTAAAATTGCAAGCGATGGCTTGACTTGAAGTACTGTTTCGCTGTACTTGGCACACTTATCTATTTAGACGCTATTTTAGGCTTTTCCTCGAAATGACCACGAAGTTTAACGACGCTCGAAATGCCAACACTAAGTTCAGCAAAGCGGAGGGAGTTTGGGAAACGCTCTCAAATTGAAGACTAAGGATAAAGGGAGATTTTGTTTCTCTTGGGACTAAAATGCACCAAATTCTGCTCAAGTTAGAAGGTACAAGATGGTTCTCGCTCTCGATAAGTGTTCCCAAGAAATGCAAGTGCAATATTATTTTATTGAAAATTTGGAAATACAGACATATGTTAACTAAAATTTCGCTTGTATAGACCCTCTAAATTAGATTGACAGAAATCAAGTTAGGAATATTTTAATAAAAACGTTCTTAATACAATAATCCTCGCTGTTAATATCAAATTGGAATATTGTAAAATCAGAATGCTTAGGTATATACTGGCTATTAAAATGTTCATTGTATGACAATGAATAGGTAGGTATTAATCGATAAATCAACGCGAAAATCATAAAATTCGTATAAATATCTACTTATACTAAGCTTACTAATCAATACAATATTTATTACATGCTATTTAGTTTACAATGCACAGATATAATGAACATTTCAATATTTATTTAGTTATGTAGATTTACATCTGATGGAATGACTAATGCCAGGACTACCCAAATCATTATAAATAGAAATCTTATCTGCTTAATAGAACACAGATAGTACCTACTAGTTATTTATAAATTTGTAGTACCTGGATGACCGAGCTTTGCTCGGTATTTTTTTTTTATAAATTGTGTTTTTTGGAAATTATATTTAAGTATGAAAATTTAAAAAGTCTAACCTCAAAGCAAACAATCATTGACTTCGTTACTTAACAACAACAATAAAACACGAATATGACATTTTCTAAAAATGATTTCTAGCTAGATCGATTTATCGCCCCCGAAACCCCCTATATACTAAATTTCATGAAAATCGTTGGAGCCGATTCCGAGATTCCAAGATATATACACAAGAATTGCTCGTTTAAAGGTATAAGATATGTAGTTTACAGAATAAGGTAAGACTTACCGCAATCCTCAAAAATGACATTTGAGGCGCGGGCGGTTACAAAATACAACTGCAAAACTAAACACAATAACCACATTCGGTCTTTACTTTTTACATAAGGGGATCAGATATTTCGTTTGTAAACAAAAAAAATACAATTTTTGTCTGTCTATTTGTCTTTGAAACGGCTATACCGATGATAGTATCTGAATCGATGTTAACAGGACTTCCACTGGCAGAAAGTTGAGGTAATATGGAGTAACTTAGGCTACTTTTATTTTAGACAAAATCTAAATTAACTAAATAACTATACATTTTGTTAAATTCCATGCGTATTAAGTTGCGGGCACATCTAGAATGTTGGTAGTAAAACTTATATAACAAAATTGCAGGAATGTACAAGTTGCAGTTAGTACATATCATACAAGTTTACGTTTATAATGGGGTGTATAAATTTGACGTGTGTGTGTCAGTTTGTTTTACCTGTCCTACTGCGGCATCATAACTTTTGAACGGATCGGCCGATTTCGTTGTGGATTTTTTTTTGTTTCCCCAGGCACTAGGTACTGCAACTACTGGAGTCATGGGTATTTTTTCTCCGCGTGATACTATCGGTAGTGCCAAGAGTAAACTTGCAATTCCCTTGACAATACTCAAATCAAATCTCATTTATTGCTTCATATACCACAAAAAGTATGGATATGTCAATAGTGTCACAGGAATTTTCTCACCTATGGCACTGTCGAGCTTTTGAATGGTTTTTGTACCTAAAAATATTCTTCAAACTACTCGAAGAGACTATGTACCGACACTTATAAGTAGGTAGAGGTTCTACTTATAAGTGCCATCAAGTAAACAGAAATCAGCATTTAGAAGCCTGGGAGACAGCTAACAGTACTTGCGTTGTAATTTGTAACTGATGATCCAATCCGCATAAATAATGAAGTCTCGGGCTGAGCACCCAGCACCCCTACAAAAGTATAGTGAATTTGTAAAAACCACTAGTTCACAAATAAGGCATAAAAATCGTGAGAGATAAAGGAGCTGGCTACCTGCCGGCAGGAAAGTGCAGTTAGAATTTTACGCAATATCGTGCCTTTTATTAAGTGGGAATTTTCCATTCAATACCAAATAAAATATTGTTATTTATGCTCCTTCACTTTTCGTTCTGTCAAATTATGGAATTCACTCCCTCTAGAGTCTAGAAGTCCGCGATAGCGCTTCCCTGTCCATCTTAAAAAAACGGCTGAAAGAAGATTACTTACCACTTGCATAACAATTTGTGACTTTCAGGTTTCTTATTAAGTTATATAGATTTATTGATATTATTTATATAATTTTATAATATGACAATCTTATGAGTTTTTTTCATATTATTATTATGTTTAGGTTATTTATTTTTTATGCATAATGCGGAAGACATTATGCATAAAAATATACTGTTTCGTCACAGATTCTAATTTTTAGGGTTGGCTGGAAAAAATCTGTAGACCTAGAGATAAGCCAGCCCACCTTTTGTGCATTTCTGTTTATCACCGTCCATTTTTATGTCATAAATTGTGTACAATAAAGAATTAAATAAATAAAAGATTGATCAGTAACAACTAATCACATATTTCAATTTAATATTGTAATAAATAGCTGATTCATCATTACCATGCACTTCAAATCGTTAAAGACTAATAAAACAAAAATAGAACCAAGTTTACTGTTCCCAATATCACTACATACTTAGTTTAAAAACTCCGCAATGAATTCTGATGCGGTGTTTTTTTAATAGATAAAGTGATTGAAGAAGAAGATTTAAATGTATATTTTATAACCTTGCAAAGACGGGACCGCTAGTCTGTTAATAAAGTACTTCAATACTAGCAACAATTGAAACCTAGCATCCCAATTTTTTAACGATAAAATGTTTTTCATTTAATTTTCATGGAAGGAAATTGCATATCTTTGAAGCTTTTAGCAGGGATGGAAGGTATATCGTGGATGTAGAAGGAAGAGTGCGTGCCCCTGCTTAGTGTGAATGGATCTTTGGCTAAGGTATTTCAAAGCAAATTTTTGATTCAGGGTACTAGACCTGCTTTGCATAATTCTTTGCTTATCCCAACGTTAAAAAAAAGTGTCTTCACGCCCATATCCACGAAGAGGTAGGCAGAGGCACAACCAGGACATCCACGACTAGCCGAAGATACTAAGTCCCACAATGTGATAGGTGGCAATCCTATCGCCAATCGGGCACATATCCTATCCCGAGCAACATTTTTTTTATTAGAAAATTAGAAAAACCCAATTTTCTTTTTGTTGCCCGACCCGGGATTCGAGCCCGGGACCTCATGCAGTCAAGTCCAACAACTGAACCGCTAGACCACAGAGTTATTACCCAACGTTACTTTATAGAAGATATATACTTAGGATATTTCAGCAAAAGCATCAAAAGAGGATAAATGCGGTCGAAATAAGAGCGCTACAGTTTGACGTTAACTGACCGAATTCGCAATATGGAGATCCGAGAAAGAGAGGGATTCAAAGTTTTGGTGTCAAAATGAGAAAGGCCATGCTCCGCTGGTTCGGTTAACAGTTGAAAGATTGAGAAAATAGATACAGGTCAGAAATGCGAATGTGGATAGATGTAGTCGGGTTTTGTCCTAAGTTGTTTAGTTTTCGAAACTGTTACTTACTTATGTTGATAAGGACTTTCTGTTCTTTAGCCTCTATTTTAGTTGTAGTCTGTTCTTCATTGCTAATCAAGGGCGGATCCAGTCTTCGTATACGTTGGTCGAGTGACTAGCGTACACGGCTAACTACATGCAACCGCGAGGCTCGGGTTCGATTCCCGACGGGGGCAGGCATTTGTGTGATGAACATTAGATGTCTGTATTTCCGGGTCTGGGTGTTTATTAAATTTATTCTAGTATATATTATTGAAGTATTTCTATGTATTAGTATCGTTGACTAACACCCATAACACAAGCATATAACTTGCTTACTTTGGGGTTAGTTTCAATTTCTGTGACTTGTCCAAGGGGTATTTATATATTTGATATCTTAGAAAAATGAAATTTTTGATAGCTTTCCTGAAAGTGCCTCAAACACTAGTTTTATCATAGATGTTACTTTGTATTTTGTGGGTTTTAATAAGAATAATACAGAATAAAAAAAATAGATATTAGCAACCACGTGTTAAAATAGTGGTAAGCGAATTATCACACAAATAATGTGATAAATGTTACATATTACCTAGCAAACGTTTTTGTTTGTAATTGCCTAGCGATGAAACCCGGGTTGAAAAGTTCACATAACAAAAGTCTAATATAGTTTGATATTTTGGAAATCAGACATTTGTAAAGTTACTTAATTTCCAAAACAGCAAATTTTTGTATTTTTTATTGCGTTATCTAATTTTTTACATAATATATAATCAAAAAATAGCCAAAAGTTTCGTAAATACAGATCAAGGTCAGAATTAAAAAAATTGATACAAATCTGTATTGTTTGTGCCTATATAAAAATGAATCCCCATTTCACGTGGTCATCGCATCTTGCCTGAACGCATGGACTAATATTGCTATTTTGTATATTTTTTATTGGATAGTTTTGTATATTTTCGAAATAGGAGTCATCCAGTGTCTGCTCAACAAAACCCCCTTTGATATATATATAGTTGATAGCATATTTGATCCAAATTTTAAAATAATTATGAAGAAATTAATGTATCGTGTATTTCCTCACTGCCGCCAAATCTCGCTAGATGAGTTTGAGTAACGAATGAACCGCTTTGCTCAAGACCCGGACATGACTTTGTAAATAGTGACTAATGACTGAAATAAAGACTTAATTAATACGGAAGACATGGCAGCATGACCTAAAAGTTGCCTTAGCTGGCTCCAGAAAGGGGAAAATTAACTACTGACTAAAAATATGTTGACGAACGAAAAGGCAGCATGGCCTTTGGTGTTAGACCTGGGACGGCCCATGTGAACTGTGTAGAAAATGGACACCGTGTCTGCTCACAAGTTTTATTAGAGGTAATTCATTAGAATTGTTTAAAAGGTATTTAGAGAACAGAAGCCAATGTGTTGAGATATCAAAAGTAAGTGGAAACCGCAAGAAAGTTTACACTTCGAATTACCTTTTTAATGACTGCGGTGTACCACAAGGTAGTATTTTAGAGCCATTACTTTTCTTAATTCACATAAACGATTTGCCTGACGCTATTAATCATGATTCAATTTTATTTTCTGATGATACTACACTTCTCATGAAGAGTGAAAATAAAAATGGTTTATTTGAAGAAACAAGTAAAACTTTGACTAAAGTGACAGAATAGTTAAATGAAAATAATCTAAAAATAAATCTTACGAAGACAAAATTAGTTGAATTTCAAGCACATTATAGAGATACCAAAAATTTTTCGTTATTTTAAATGATACTACTATATAAAATGTAGATTGTACTTAATTCCAAGGAGTTAAAATCGATAAATTTTGTAACTGGAAATCGCATATGGATTCACTTTGCAATAAAATCGATAGGTTTGTATATGTGTTGAGAAGAATTAAAAAAGTGTCAGTAAGTATTCATATTTGGGGGAATTCTGTAGAATTAACTAGACTCTTTAGAGTTCAGAAGAAGTGTATACGAGCGATAAGTAGTGTCAATCAGTTCATGCAAGCCACTTTTTAACTCACTTAGAATATTACCTTTACCTACCTTGTTTATATATATTGGCTGTATGTGTATTTGTAAAAAAAAATCATCATTTGTTTCATACAAATGCTGAAGTCCTAGGTTTGTCTCATTTTTGAAAAAGAGTGAGAAACTACAAGAGGCACATGTAGCACAAAAAAAATCAACATTTACAAAATAATTTGTATTGCATGTCCATTCGTATATACAACCAAATTCCTGATAATCTTAAATCACTTCCATTAAGCAGATTTCGAAAAAAGGTATTCAACTTACTTTTAGAGAAAAATTATTATAGTGTCAAAGATTTTCTTGCAGATAAGAATAAATAATAAAGTATTTCTAATATGATTAATTTAATTGCAGAAAGTTGGGTGCGCAGGAGTTTGTTTCGCCGTTTCTTCTTCTGTCTGGCTAGGTTTGGAAATGGTGGTAGTTTACGGTAGACAGGGATAAATTAATTTGTATTAATAAATATTCATGTACCTAATCAATACAATAAACAGTGTATAAATAGTAAGTAAATAATTAAACTAACTAATTTAATTAATATCAAACTATTAAAATATTTGCACACCAAAACTTGGTAGAATACGTAGAAACGCCTAAATAATTTTGTAACATCATTGTAACACTCATGTTCCGCAAATAAATATTTTTTTTCTTTCTTTTCTTTACTGCTTACCGCGTCGTTCATGTTGTTCCAGGGCTCAGCGTACACGTGTAGGTAATAGCACCGATCATCCATTGGATAAGACTAAGCCTACGATTCTTGATTTTTTAGTAGTGATACGAGTACTTATATCTATAATTTTATCTGTTTCAGAACGTGACATGAAGGACCTAACGACA
>NJDD01004561.1:61466-74898 GCA_002245505.1 Calephelis nemesis | reverse complement strand
TACTTAAATTTTTATTATTATTTGCGGCACTCTGTCATTGTTTATTTACACCCTGTTTACCGCTTATTATTTGTTTTTTTTTTTATTATATCATTAAAACTGTGCAAGCCATTGACAAGGATAATATTTAAGCGTCATTTAGCCGAAGGCTAAATTAGTTTTAGCTCTATGTTGGTTATATAATAACTATTATTGTAAACGAATTTATTGGCAACACTTATGGTCGTGGAGTACTACAACCTAAAAGGGTTTAAATACCAAAGGTGTAACAATAGGCTGACAAACTCTTTTTACATACTACCTATGTTACTGAAATATGGTGAAAATGTGTTTATTTGATATGGAGTTAGCTTATTTGAGAACCGCGACACCAGATTTTCATGCATAAGTAGACCCGGTGAACTTCGTATCGCTAGACATTAAAAGCTACTTACAGTTTGTATGGATTAAAGAGTTTTTATATATATTATTTTTTTCATTTATATATTATTTTTCATGGGGATTCATTTATATTATAATTATTCAGAGGCCAGAGAGTTTTGTCAGTTACAAAGAAACATGAAGCTATAGTCTACAACTGGAGGTGACACTCTTAACAAAGACCTGTAGGGTTATTCTTGAAGCTCGATTCCTGTAGTATCGGAAATTGAAATCGAGTATGTCATATTAGTTACTCATGTACACGTTACTGGCGAATGATTAACATTTAGTTTAAAGAACACGCTACTCATTAATTATTTTATCGGATTCGTTGAATTAATTCATTTGCAATTAAATGTTAATCGTCTGCTAGTACTTACTGTGTTCAAAAGTACCTAAAATGGCATAAGTAAGTGTACGATTCCAATTTCCAATTCGTATAAAATCGAGATTCAAGAGTAACCCCACTGATATCATTTTAAAATATTGCTGACTCTCTCTAATCCTGCCTGTCTTACAGAGAGTCATGTGAAGTCCAATTAACAAAGTAAAAATGAAAGAGAGGCCAGTTCATTGGAGAGAGTAAGCAATATTGGAAAAAAAACATTTCTTTGTTAGGAATGTTACCTCCAGTAATAGATAGCTTCATGTAAATAAACGACATTTTGACAAAATCCTGTCGTTCAAATACAAAACACGCTAATGTAATCTATGAAATACCGATTAATGAAAACGACATTTGACGATGTCATAATAAACAATATACCTTCTATTGATTGATTGAATACAAAAAAAAACCAAATACCAATAAGACTGAGTAGTTTTTTTTATGATTTCTTTACTATTATTTATCATTTTCATTTTCGATTCTTCTATCTTCAATGGATTTTGTATTTTTGCTGTCGATATTTTTATTGGCGTCATTTTTTTACAGTCGAATAGAAGTGGGGGTAATAGATTACCTATCCATAGATTTGCCACATGGAATTACCACACATATAAAATCACCCATTTCCTGTGTGTATATATAACAAGTGTGTGTGTGTGTGTGTGTGTATGTGTATGTGTGTATGAGTGTGTGCATGTTTATGAGTGTGTGTGCATGCGTGTGCGTGGCTTTTAGTAGGTACATAATCTAAATGGTACGTACTGGGTGTAAACTCTATAGAGATGTGTTGGATGGTTCCCTTCTTAAGATTGCACGGTAGTTTCTTACAATATGGTGTCAGACGAACAGCATCATTTAATCCTTCGTCAGACCGACCTGAAAATAAAAGTTATAAATTAAGAGGTGGCTTTGACACTGATACGACTCTTAGCTTACACGCCAAACGCTCCTGAAATAAGCTTTGTAGTACCTTTCAGTTTGGCGCAACTTTCAAATAAAAAAAATAAGTTTGCTATGTTTTTATTCACCTAAATCATATGACAATAGTTGACTTATATCTAAATGCCTTTATACCTATTTTCAAATTATACGGGTTATACCCTTTCACCATGTTATGTCAAGTGACATGTGTCACTTTAAGTAAACTTTATACAAAATTCGGGTTTGCTATGTATTTATGGAAGTCCCGCTTCTTATTAGGTAGTATTTATATACTCTTTGGTATATTTTGTCTGTGTTAACTATCATCCTAATGCGTAGGCAAACTTAGTGTTTTAGGTTTTTCGCCATCAAGAGAAAAGATGGTCGAAGTTTTTTCATAATTATTGAATTTTGTGTCGATATTGAGTGAAATTAGTTAATTTTGGTGGCATTTTGTACAATTTTGTTCAGTGAAAGTGCACAAATGAAATAATCATGAAGAAATTAGCGTATCGTGTATTTCCTCGTTGCCGCCAAATCTCATTACATGAGCTTGAGTAATGAGGCCGCCTCTTTACCCAAGAGCCTGACATGACTAACTGACGACTTATGACTGATGACTAATTATAATTTATAATTGATTAAAATTTATATAAAATTTGATGCAATTTTCTACTTGACGTATGGCAAAATACTAACGTGAAGGCCAAAACCTAAAGAAAGAAGAAGTTAGTGTAGCCCAAGCGATTCCCAGCGAAACGATCCAGCAGAATCAAGCGCTCGTTTTCTATAGCGTTTTTTCTTGGCGTGATATTCGCTAGTTGAAGTTAACGTGCTTTCTTTTGGTGAAAAATACACTTAAATCAGAACATTTCAGCTTCACGGACAGTGAGTGTTAAATAATCCAAATATTACGTTAACTTTTATTGCCTAATAATGTTACGAGTATTTAGCACATATTGAGCCTCGAGCAAACGCGAATTTGTTAGGCTATGTTCTATTTTTTTTATGATATTGGAAGGCTAACAAGCAGACAGATTTCTTGATGGTAAGAAATTTATGCCGCCTAGAGACACCGAAGGTGCGTTGCCAACCTGAAGCCGGGATGTTAGACCTCAAGCAAATGTAAGTGTACCGGCTGCCTTACCTTCTGGACCGGAACGCGTCGTGACGTTATGGCGGCAGGAATAAGTTAACCTTTGTGGAGGCATACCAACTTTTATTCGTAAAGTAGGTTCGGATTTGCTTACTCCATCTCTACTCTAAAAAAATCTCTATGTTTATTATTACGGAATTTGTGTAATTCCTTCTTAACACTTGAGTAAAGTTAAACTTGCTACAATCTAAGGTTGAGAATAAATAAATAAATATACCCGGACAGGTTACACAAATTGAATATAACCCCAAAGTAAGCAAATTACGTGCTTGTATTATGGGTGTTAGTCAACGATACTAATGTACATAGAAATACTTAAATAGAGACAAGAACAAAATTTAATAAATACCCAGACCCGGAAATGCAGACATCTAAATGTTGGTCGCGGTTGGTCGATGTAGTTAGGCGTGTACACTAGCCACTCGACCAACGAGGCGAGCAAGTTTTTGTTTGATGATAAATCTATTTAGACGACGTGAGCTTAAGTTGTTTGTGTCACTTTTCACAATGCAAATGGATAGTATAACCTTGAAACACAGGAACTCCCAAGGAGATGCAGGAAACAGCGTCGTCATGTCAAACGTAGACACAATGAATAACATGCAAGGTGTGCATAATTATTGTTACAAGTGGTCAACTGTACCGACTAAGCTCACAAGTCAAAATGTGCATAAATTAGGCAGCAACTAGCAGGCAGAAGGTCAGTTTTTGGCACTTTATTTAGTTACCTATTAAATTCATTTAAGTTTTTTAGCACCATTTAAAAAGAAGAGATGATAGCGTTTTAAGAGATCACTTTTTTTTGGAATGAGTAATGTGTTGCCAACTTCACCGGACTTTACTAAAAGATTCTGTAAACGTAGGTAGGTACGACGATTTTTAATTCTTATTTATTTAATGCCCACTTTCTCTTCTACATATATATACAGAATATTCAAAATGACGAGATTGAGGTAATAATGTGACTGTTGTATTATTGATTGTTGACATCGGTATAAATTATGCCACAAAAGGATCTACCCTAAAATAATAAATTGTATTCTTATGTTACAGATTAATAATAATACTAATAATAATAAACTCTTTATTGTACAACTAAAACATGAAATTATTACATATTACATTTATAAAAACATATTTTATACAAAAGGCGGTTTTATCGCTAACAAGCGATCTCTTCCAAACAACCAACGCTTAGAAGATACATACATTAAAATAAGGAGAAGGTACAATAACTGTTTATAAATCATAAATCTATCAAATAATTAATTTAGGAAGTAATCTAACTTTTTAAAACAAGTGTTTAAACACTTGTTTTAAAAAGTTAGTTATAAGTAAGTTATAAATTAAAGTTAAAACAAACAAATAAAAAAATAAATTATGCACATTAATAGGTAGTGAACATTTTCCAAGTTTCCCAGTTATAAATTTGGTGCTAAAGTATTCAGGTAAAACTCCTTTACCATCTTCTTAAACCCATAGTTGCTTTCTGCCTGTCTTATTTCAACAGGCAGTGAGTTCCATAGCTTAATAGCCCGTACTGTAAACGAATATTTATAGAATTTAGTTTTATGTTCTGGAATCTTTAATAAAAATCTTTTGCAATGACGTTGACCAACGTTATCTTCATTAAGAAAAATAAATCTCTCTTTAAGATAGGCGGAAGTATTGGTATTAAAAAGAACACTAAATAAAAGATTGAGTGTATGCGCATTCCTGCGAAGACGAATTGGTAACCACCTGAGTTTTGTTCGAAAATCGGAAACATGGTCATATTTGCGAAGTCCAAATATGAATCGAATGGCAACATTTTGAAGACGCTCTAGTTTATTTAATTGATCTTCATTCAAATTCATATAACAAGCATCTGCATAATCGAGGATAGGAAGAAGCAAGGATTGTGCGAGCGCAATTTTAGTGGATATGGGGAGAAATTTTCTAAGACGATTCAATGAATTAGCTGATGCAAAGATTTTACTACTGAGTTCCTTGATATGCACAGACTACGATAATCTATTATCGATAAAAATCCCCAAATTTTTAACTTCTGATGAAAAAGGAATATGTGTTCCATTTAAAACTATTTTGGGAAGAGCGACCCAGTCAACTCTACTAATTTTACTCTATTAATGATTCTATTACCAGACATTAAAATAAAAAATTACTACACAGAACATTGCGATGAATTTGCCTTCCAATGTTTTAAAACCACATTAGATCAGATGCAGATAATATATCAGTCTTGCATTGGCTGCAACACTCGGCCAATCCCACAGGGAACGTGTAAAGATAAAAATTGTACAAAATGTTCTCGTACCGCTGTAATGTGTGCTTGTGAGCAATAAATGATGTACGGATGACGCAGTTTGTAAATAGAACTTGCTTGTATGTAACAACACAATTATCAGATCTCTACCTGATTATTATTTGCTCTGTTATTTTTATTGACTACTAGCTGGCCCGGCGAACTTCGTTTCACCGGTTCAGTATAGGATATTATAAAGTGTTATTTTTCCCATTTTCCCTGCAACTTTCCCCGTTTTTCTCTTCGTAACAACCTTCTCCTGACAATAAGTAACAAAATAAAAAAATAATTACCTAGTCGAATCGGTCCAGTCGTTCAGAAGTTATGCGCTTACCAACACATTTAGCGATTCATTTTTATATTATAGACTAGCGTCCCGGCACGCGCTTCACTACGTAGGTATATGGCCGCATGAATGACATAACACAACAAAACAAAAAAAAGAAAAAAGAACAACTGAAAAAAGTTTCAATTTGAGAGTAAAATACCCAATAACAAAACGATCCTCCATTTATTGAATTCATTTGTTACAAAAGATGTGATAAATGAAGAACCGGTTAACCGATTTTATGCAAACTTCACATAAACCATCTACTAAATAGTCCGAACAAAGGCTAAACATTTGGTTTGGATAGATGAGCCCGTTCTTGAGTTATAAAATTACAACGAAAAGTGCCATTGATTTTTATATATAGATGGCTGGAGGTATAACTATGAATACCGATATACGAGTCTACTATCGGGATTAAAATAATCTTATGTGTTACTCCAAGTTACCCTATATTAAGTGTGTACCAAATTTCATGAAAATCGGTTTAGCAGTTTTTGCGTGAAGGAGTTACAAACAAACATGCATCCGAAATTGCACATTTATAATATTAGTAGGATTAAAAGGGTAGGCAGTGCAGTTAGGCATTAGCCTATGTAGCTCAGTTAAACATGGAAGGAACATAGAGTATAAAATGAAGTCCTTGTATGCAACATTTACAAGATGTTTTAATTGATAATTCCTGTATTTGGTTGTAATACATTTTAGTATCTACAGTCTGATTATATTTTGACTCGATTATTGATATAATTTTTAAGAGTTTCAATTACATATCTTATGTAAATAACGGGGAGGAAAGACACGCAAAGGAAGCGGGAAGAGTATAATCGTATAGGTATATAGTTTTTTATAATATTAGACAAGCAGACGGATGGTAAGAAATTCACCCCGTCTAGAGACACAAAAGATGGTAATAATGAGTTGCCAACCTGAGGCCAGGATGTTAGGCGTCAAGCAAAAGTAAGTTTACCAGCTACATTACCGGCTATCTGGATTGCCAGGTACAAACAGATAAATATTTGCAGTTTTATTACAATTTATGTTGATATATAGAGTTGCCTGAAAAAAAATTGGAAACATGAAAATCATTTTTTTAAATAATTAAAAATATTCGGTCCAGGATTTGTTTAGGCAACCCACATTTAATATGATCGCTAATATACTTACTTGACTCTAAAATACGAGTATGTTTTATACAATTATCAGCCCGGTGTAAATCGATGCAGGTTCGGATCTTCTATAATCAATATACTCGTAATTACATCTTTCTAAAATTCATTGACAGGATGTTTATTGCAATTATTTGCTTGTTATATTTTTTATTTATTATATACGATAAATTGAAAATAGAATATTCTGTTAGTAGGTATGTCAAAATTAAAAACGTATGTAACCAAACCAACAATCAAACCAAACGTATATGAAGAGTCAGCGACACGGACAATCACTTACATATTCTGATTGAGCATATTTTCACCTTGACTCCTAAAGACGTCATGAAAGTGGTCACAAGAATGACAAAATGGTTGTGATGCATTAAAATTCTGAGTGATTTCCACCAGTGTTTCATTTCACTTGAGTTTAGAATAGTAATCATTTAACGTTACTAGTAATAATTTATCTCATTCATTGAATATACTTATAAAGGCCAAGAGAGTACATAGATATATATACGAATTACCTAAGTAGTGGGTTCAAATCTCAAGTGAGTATCGTACGCCAAGTCCCTTACGAGGTAGGCAGAGAGTATCAAGTGCCAAACCATGATCCTTGCAAACTTTTAATACAAACACGCTGGTTTTGAAGACCTTAGCACCTTCGAATAACACCCGAGCGAATTGTACGTCAAATGTCAACATAGGTCTCCACGGGTACCTAAATCCATCCACATTCGAGTGATTTAAACAATGAATTGAGACTATAGCCAGATTTATAACGTCTGGTCTAGATGAAACCGAACTCTAGTTTACCAGCTTTGAGACCAGACCAAGTTAATACCTACGATCTGAAAGAAGGTTGGATGCTGCCAGTTGATTGGAAAGTAGAAACTTTTGACACATAAATTTATTATGACGAATCAGAAAGACTTATTTCTGATGAACGTTATTTATGTCAGTTAATTATTTTTGTCTAATAAAGTTATGAAATAATAAGCGAGCATATATATTTAAGCAGTCACGGTAAAGGTAACCTCGCTCTTCTATAAGAGAAAATAATTATAATCAACGTGTTAAAGTACGTAATTTTAATATAATACGTAATAAAGTATTTGCTTAAGTACCTATTTAGATAGACGCAAGGACGAATAATACAGGATTACGTATTTAGATTTCACGCCCGAAAATCCACGTATAACGAAACGTTGGTCGTAGCGCCATTGGTCACTAATCCTGACAGACACATGTATGACACTTTTTTTCTTTATTATTACTTAACTTGCACCTTTCTGAGGCCGGCTAAGGCTACTTTTAAGCCATGCTGCCATGTCTTCCGTACAAATTAAGTCTTTAGAGATTAATAATAGAGTGCAAATAATTAATAGAGTGTAATAAAATCAGGCGCCGTTATACCACCTTGTGCTCCATACGACACTTATTAGCTGACCGTAATAATACGCTGTGCTCCATCACATCTAATATGATTTGACATGTGTAGATGCTGTTCGCATCAACGTGTTAAATTTGCCCAATTTGTGAATAAAAACATTGCAGTACAAGGAGGAATTAATTCTATTGCTCGCAATAAGATGTCTACTGAATTTCAATCAGCCGATGCATGTATGTAATAAGCTTAAGAAATTCGACTTACTTTCAAGCAACTACAATGCATTCATCCCATGATTCCATATAACTAGGATGGGATTTGTCAAATAAGTCCCAACAGATTGGACCCTCGAAGAATTGATTACAAACATTACATGTCCAAAAGAATCTGTTCGTGCTATTAAGATAAGGCGTTTGAATAAAAGGTTCCACAAAGAAGGTAAAACTGTTTTGTCACTAACTACCACTTTTAGGACCACTGGGTCCTAAACCTTTTTAAGCCAATATCTACCCGACAGAGTGTTTTACTACTATACCTCACTAACAGCAAATTTCTACGATCTACCTGTGATACAGTGCGGAAACTGCTGCAGGTTTGGTCAATCCGCGAAGCAATGCCGATCCAAAGCCAGATGTTACAAGTGCACACAACCACATAGAGGAGATAGTTGATCCACCGATGAAAACAACTTATCATGTTTGCTAAGCTCAGGTAGTTATGGCTACTTGTCCTAGTTGTCCTGAACATTATAGGCAAAGAAGTTTCAAAATGGTTATGTCTCAGAAACATGCCAGTTACTCCGATGCTTCAGCATTTTTCCCTAGTCAGTCAGTCAGGGCCCCTTATTCCGGCCATGCAAAAGCATCTTGCTCTTCACAATCCACTATCCCTCATTAAAACCAATCATCTTCTGTTCTTTCCTCAACCCCGTCCTACACGTCGACCCCATCATATGTTAAAACTGTTTATAAATCAACCCGCCCTAGACCAGTTCTAGGAAAATCATATTAAAAATAGCTCATGCTTATTTTACTAGCACTCCCAAGCCAATTTTAAGCCAATTAAAAGCTGAATGGTTGTGCACTGTCTAGTCAACCACAACAAATAGAACTGATAACAGAATGGTTTTCCTCACAAGGTTTTTTAAGAGTACCATAAATTTTATATAGCAATATAAAATCCCTTTTATTCTCGTTTCATTGGAATAAGATAGCATGCACTTAAAACAAATTTAGTTGGTGCTCAGCAGAATTTTCACAAACACCAAAAAAATAATCTAACAATAAAACCAGAAAGTTAAAATTTTCAATAAAGCTTCATTGTCCCTCCATTCAAAAATTATGATACACCGACAGACAAACGACAAACAAACTGGTTGATAACGTAAAATAGAGTCCGGGCTCGTGGTTTAAGTAATTCAAATTGTACAAAAGAACAAATATTTTGACCAACTGTAAAGGTTCTTAATAAAAAAATAAACTGAAAAATGTTTTACTATTTCATAACTAATTGTTGTTATTTTTCTAAACAAACAGAGACTCCTTCCAATTTTATAACAAACAATATCGATAGAAATGACTGAACACCTTTTTTTTACCTTAAGTACATGGCAAACTGTACGAATAGTACGATTCCGTAGCCATAACGTTGGCAACCCAGCCGCCATGTTTTAAAAACCACTTTGTAAACATTAAAACGTGTCTCCATGTTTAACTCATTTAAAATGTTAATTTTTTGTTTTGAACCCGATTTTGGATTTTCAGATTGAGAAAACTAGCACCGCTCAACACACTAGATTGATTTTTCTGTCTGATCTGCCCTATTTGACCTACACTAGTATTTGATATTCTGGAACTAGTTTTTACAGAAATTATTTTTTGTTCCTGCAACGAGATTATGATAACTACGAATAATATGATGTCTTCAATAAAACTCGTAAGTACAAAACATTGTTAAAACTTATGATACAATTAGGTATTATTGTTAGATAGAACGATCCTGTTTTTTGAGTTGGATATTTTAATTTAGTAACTTGAATTGAAAACTTTATAGGTTTTCGGAACCGTTTCTGAAAAAGGTAAATACATTTACAACTAGATAAATAAATTTTTAAATGAAAGTGATAAATTCTAACCTAAAATGCCAATCGAAAATTTTTGTGGTAGGTTTGCTATCTTTAGTTTTATGTAGTGATTGTTTCATTTCCTACATAATGCTTAAATAGATTGTTGAAATGAATTGCTATACAGAAAAACAAATTTGAATATAACCAAGAAGGTTATTTAACTATAATAATAGATAATATTATGTAGAAGTCCAACTGACCAAAGAGGCAGTTTAATAAAACTGTAAGTTTATGTTACATAACATTATTGACATTGATTTTGTTCAATTTTGCTTTGTCTATATACTATAATAACTAGAACATTTTCATTTTTGTGTCTTTTAACTATGAAAGCTTTATTTTTTAAATCTTTCGTCATACTAAACAGTCAAATTTTGTAACTTTTATAATTTACAGTCATTTTATGTAATATACATATTAAAACTGGGATGAATACATTCTTATTATGTACTTAACAATTTGTTCATATTAATGTCATATGACCCAAACATGAGAAGCGAGAACACCAGGCTGAAAATTTAAACAGAACTATTTAGTTAATATTTTGTAGAAGCAAACAATGTAAAAAAATTGTCAAACTCTCTCTTCTGTGTTTTATCATTTACAATATTAAATTTTATGACCATTAAAATTAAATGAGTTTCTTTCTATTTCAGATTTTGATGATTTACACCTATTTCACACCGTGTATGACTCGGTGAATGGGAGTTTTTGCAAAAAAAGGTGTCAAACAGCCATGGCTGGGTTCTTCGCTGGATTAGATTTAGACAAAGATGCGGTCAAAGGAAAAGATAGAGCCTGGAGTAAATAAAATTCAACTTTAAAAAATAAAACTGTGTTGGTACAAGAGGGAAATAATGAAGATATTAGGGAAATAAACAAAAAATTAAATAAACTACAGAGAAACCTGTTTTATTTTCATCCCCATGCAGCGCTCCCAGTGACAATAAAAATGATTGTAATTTGATAATCACTAATTTTTTATAAACAAATTACAGTCACATTTTATTGTCACAAAAATTAAATCGGACGTCCTCATAAAGGGCCTATTTAGAGGTTATACCATGACATATATATTTATACATCTAGATATTAAATATTTTGTTTTTGAACGCGATGTGGCGTGGCGCTACTGTTTCATTTTCGTTGACAGCTGCATAGACTGCTTACTCTATTCCTATATATTAATATACTTTGTGATAAAAAAAGTAACTGTCATGTATGATGAGTAAAGGCAAAAATATTTGTTCCCCAGATGGCAGTCTGTACGTAGTACTCTAATTGGTCTGTGTTAGATTTGAATACGTAAATAATATATGGGTTGTTCTGAGAAGTTAAGATAGATGGTAATAAAGTTGAAGTTTAGTTTCGCATACAAAATACGTACACATCAGGTAGATAGGTGAATATTAAAACGTTTTCTTAGAATTAATCTACCACACATAAACATTTTAAAAGTTAAAGTGTCACAAATGCTGCCTGTGACATGTAACTGGATGATATTATCTAGATTTGCGAAGATTTGCTTGAGCGTATCCTATTTATTATTGATGTGTCTGCTATATAAAATGAAATTTATTTACTTGCGGAATATGTGTGTTTAAAAGTTTTTACAAATTACTTATTCGTACCAACATATCGTACCATATCGTGGTGTGCAAATATTTTAACAATTTATATTATTTTTAAATGAAGAAACACTTGTACTGTTTTACGTATCACTTATACCTTATTATTTTATAAATAGCCTATCGGTTTCGCTTTTTACAGCATCATCAGGGCTAGAACTTAAATTACTGAACAATATTTTTGAATAATAAACATAAATTCATTTCATAGTGGGTAGATACAAAAAAACTTCAATGCGTTATACAATGGGGTTGCAAGCTATTGATTTTTCCCCACTGAATCGGGAAATTAATCCAATTTGAGAAAACCATAATAAATAACATGTTAATTAACTCCATTTCATTAATTAATTGCTAAATTTAGTTTGCTTCTTAAACATATGTAAAACTTAATAATTTATGCTTAAGTTAGTTGAAGTTAGTTGTAGAGAAAATAAAAGAAAACATAATAAATGTCCATGTCAAAATTAAATTTTAAAGAAGAAAAAATTTCGCCCCAGACAGTATTTCAACCTGTAACCTTTCGTCTCAAGCCGACGAATGCTCTAACCAATTGAGCTACTGAGGATTCTAGTCCCGTAGCAAAATGTTTAATTCCTTTCTAACCCGTTAACGCGGGTAGTTATGTCCTATAGATATAAAATTCTGAGTACCCATCAAATGAGTTCATCATTACAGATAAATTCACATTTTAGAATGGCCATAACTTGCGTTTCTTGCATCGTATTTTTATTTTTTTAGCACTTGCCCTGTGCGTAGGATAAATTTTTTATAAATTTTAAAGAAAGAAAAAATTTCGCCCCAGACAGAATTTGAACCTGTAACCTTTTGTCTCAAGCCGACCAATGCTTGATGAATGAATGAATGAAATTTGTTTTGTATTAACCATATAATTTAAAAAAATTAAACTATAACTTCAAGTAAGCCTTTTTTTGTCCGTTTATCGCAAGCCAAGCTAGGTAGCTACAACTGTTTAAATTTCATTGTGCCAGAAATAGGTAAATCTCCATTTGTCATTAGCTCTTGGACTAGGTACTTACTATCTGGATAAAACATTTAATGTTGAGAAATAAAATATTTAGCCGTAGGTACCGATTCTTTCTTTTTATGACCAAAATATTTCGTTATTATAATGATAATCTGCATAATGAGAAGGTGTTTTTAAAGTTCTTATGATGCTATTAGATATGTTCATAATAAATACAAATTTTGCTAGAAGTGTCTGATTTTAGATAAAACAAATATTATATTCTTTCACATATTAGGTATAGGTACTACGTTAAATTCTGTATTTAATTATATTATAGTACTAGCGGCCCGGTACGTGCTTCGCTACGTACCTACCTAGGTATATGACAGCATGATTGACATAACACCTTGGAGTGTAACAAAAAAGAAAAACCAACACAATACCTATTTGAAAAAGTTTTAATTTGACTAAAAACAAAATGATACGCCATTTATTGAATTCATTTGTTACAAAAAAATGAAGAACCACTCGACTGATTTTGTGCAAACTCCACATAAACATTTCATTGTGCCAGAAATAGGTAAATCTCCATTTGTCATTAGCTCTTGGACTAGGTACTTACTATCTGGATAAAACATTTAATGTTG
>NJDD01004561.1:19680-46949 GCA_002245505.1 Calephelis nemesis | reverse complement strand
TCCTCTATAAGATAATTTTAACCATTTTATCTTGTCAAACTTTTTCTGAGATAAACTTATTTTGGTGTAAATGAAAGTAAATATAGGAACAGAAAAGTAAGGGAAAGTAATAAGCGGAGCAGTCATGATTTTTAAACTAAATAAATTGCATTCGATGGACACACATCATGTTCATTTAGGTTCAAATAAGATAAAATCCAATGTTGAATTTCTAAATTTAAAGCTCGTTCCTGCCATGTTTGATAGAGGAAAGGACAATGTTTTTAACTAGTTTTTGAATTTCGTGTATGTTCTTAATGCTGACTCCAAACATGGCTATTTGTGTAGATGTTGGGTGTTTGTTGTATTTGTCAAAATATTCAACGAACGTAGTACAGGGAAATAGGTAAAACAACCGTCGACTCATACCAAATACCAAATTATTACACCACAGATAAGTGTCCTAGAGTATACAGTTAAGTGTGTACTACTATTAACATATTAATCATACATGATTATATGCTACCAAAATGTTTATTTGTTAAACAAAGTCAAAGACTAGATGCAAAACCATCTTTTTTCATTTTTTTTAATTCGTCCTGACATCGCCTCTGTGGTCTAGCGGTTCAGTTGTTGGACTTGACTGCATGAGGTCCCGGGTTCGAATCCCGGGTCGGGCAACAAAAAGAAACTTGGGTTTTTTCCAATTTTCTAATAAAAAAAATGTTGTTCGGGATTGGAAATGTGCCCGGTTGGCGATAGGCTTGCCACCTATCACATTGTGGGACTTAGTGTCTTCGGCTAGTCGTGGGTGCCCTGGTGGTGCCTCTGCCTACCTCTTCGGGGATATGGGCGTGAAGATACTGACTGACTGTCCTGACATAACTCAGTCAAATTTTGAATAAATCACTTGAAGTGAATCAGAGTATCTTACCTAGATTACACTTATCCATATCAATCCTCATATATTAAAAAAAACGTTGTTCGGGATTGGATATGTGCCCGGTTGGCGATAGGCTTGCCACCTATCACATTGTGGGACTTAGTATTTTCGGCTAGTCGTGGGAGTCCTATATGTGCTTCTGCTTACCTCTCTTCAGGGATATGGGCGTGAAGATACTTTTTGTGTATTATATTATATGCAAAAGTCTATCTGTTCCTCCTTCACGGCTAAACTAAAAGGCTATCGGCTCGGATCGGCTCCCAAATATATGCTATTTCTTATTCAAAATCTCTACGTCTATATCTACTACCCCTAAAGGACTATGATAAGAAAAGTTTGTACGAAAACCGTATCTATAACTATTCTACGCAGACGAAATCGCGGGCAAATAGTTAGTTGTAATATAAAACAAGCAAACTACGGTCTAGCGGTCCGGGTGTTGGACTTGACTGCATGAGGTCCTGGGTTCGAATCCCGGGTCGGCCAACAAAAATTTTATTGGAAAATTGGATTTTTCCAATTTTCTAATAAAAAAAAATTGGTCGGGATTGGAAATGTGCCCGGTTGGCGATAGGCTTGCCACATATCACATTGAGGGACTTAGTGTCTTCGGCTAGTCGTGGGTGCCCTGGTTGTGCCTGTGCCTCTTCGGGGATATGGGCGTGAAGATACTTTTTTCATTTTAAGTGTAGTTATAACTTATAAATGATTAATGTTGAATATGCTTGTTTGCCTTCCAATATAATAAAAATAAAACATAAAATAAAAAATAAATTTGAAGCAATTATAACGAAATTAATATAGATATTGTGTATGTTTAATACCGCCAAATTGAGACTATTTGGAATCATTTAAAAAAAGTTTTTTCGAAATCGGGTCATACTCGAATAATGACGTGCTGACACGCATTGAAAAAATTAAAAAAGTGTGTTCAAGTTGATCACACATTATCAGAAAACTAGTCATCCAATTATCAGATATAATATATGGGATGGAAAAAATTATAAATCAGTTTTTTTGGGATGATAAAATGAAATGTAGCTCATTTTGTTCGCCTCCACGCTTTTCCCCGTCTTAATGCGGGTCATCTGTGCACAATAGACCGTCTGCTGTTCTGCCTGCCAGCAAGTAAGAGGCGAGCAAAGGCAAAACGAGTCAAAAAGACCACTGGTGGTAGAGTGATGTGCAGCAACTTGCCGCGGTAGGGATCCACCATCTTACCTATTCCTGCCGCCATACTGACAATGTCATGTACCAGTCCGGTGAGTAGGATAGGAGGTAGATTTCCACAATTGGCCTAGCACCCTGCCAACAGAACAGTAACGCACCTAAAACATCTATGGTTACCTACTATAGACTGCAGGTATCTCTTACCATCAGAGGAGCCGCGTGCTTGTTCGCCGTCTTAAATTAATTAAAATTTATAGAAATTTAACCCAAACACAGGGCAAGTGCTAAAATAAAAATATCTTGAGAGAATAGGTACATGTTCTTACCAGGAGTGACTGGTGTTCTTGCATTGATAAAATTAATTTGTATGGAAACATCTTGATCCAGTTGGTTTGAAACGAAATCTGCAACAAGCAATTATAGATTTGTTCCACATTCGTCCTACAAAATTTCGCCCCACGTCAAAAATCCGTGTACATCCTACATTTTATTCCTGTTTCGTCCTAAAAAATGATTTTCTACTTATTATTATAATTTAGTCCCGTTTCGACCCTGATTTTATGCTCGTTTTGCCCCATCAATTTTTGTTAACAAGTACAAGTTTAAGTAAGGTCAGAAACAAAAATTATAGCAGGTACATAAATAATGCGAAAATGGGAACAAAGGGTTGCCGGGACGTAATCCCTTGTTTTTACGCTAAACAGTTGTATTTTAAACCAGTTCAGTACTTCGTTGAGTATCCTGCAATGGTCAGTAGAAACGATACGAATTTGGGTTTTATCAGTCAGGAAACACAAAACAAATGTTAAAAATTATAATACTCTGTTGAATATCCTTCAATACCTACTTGTGAGGATGTTGCTTGCAGTATCATTTAAAGTCTATATCGCGGTGATTGGTATTGAAATGGGTATTAGGGGAAGGTTGCGATCATTGGACCGGCTCTTTCATTGGACCACCTAATTTTTTCAAAAACTATGCGTGTCACAGCAAGTTGAATGCGTTCATAGGCAACAGTACTGATTTGTCCCCCCCGCTAAACCTAAGTGCGCTCGAGACGCGTGGCAAGTAGTGACGGGAGTATATGTGTTACCGGTGACCGTAATATAAAAACCGTGCCATCAAAAAAATGATGTAAGTAGTATTGTATTTCTTCATATTTGATGATTTTATTATATCAAACAGCAAATTTATCTGTGCTCACATAGACTATGAAGTTTTGTAACAAATTTTGCACGATTTTTAATACCTGCTTTCGTTCTGTTTATATACCTAGTTTCCATCAATAGACTACTATGGTGACGCCACTATTGGACCAGTCCAATCAAAGAAACTTAATGAATTACCTATTTTCACTTAGTTTTATCCTAAGAAATGTTTTTGACTTTGTGAATTTCGTTTACATTTACTTGATACTAATAAAAAAATTAAATATATGTATGTCAACTGCAGCAATATCGGAAATGCAATATCAAAATCAATAAATACCTAAAGATTTTCGTATTGTGTAGGTATATTAGTATTTAACGTATTTCATACTTACCTAACTTTTTGTTACAATCAGACTATATCTATATATCTGAATGTCGGCAGAGAAAGAAAAGAGAAATATTATCGTTGGAATGAAACTAATATGAATCGTTAAGAAAAAAGCTATTGGAATAATCGAAGCGAGTCGAATCCATGGTTTACCAAAAGCTACATTAAAAAGAAGATTAAACGGGAAAAACAAAAAAGCTTTCGAAGAAGTAGAATATTATGATTGTTATAAAAACTATTAAATAAAAAAATATTTTTTATATTGTGTTTCACTTAGTCACCTTCATTGGACCGTTAATAGAAATATTTCTAAGTCCAATGATGGCAACTTAGTGGTCCATTCAAGGGAACGGTGGTCTAAAGAAAGCAACTCCTCATTGAAGAGTTATGTTCGTATATTCCTAAAACCTATCAACTTTCATTACCAATAATTTATATACCATTAATTTACATACACAGCATCATATCCCTACAATTGGTTTTTATTTTTCGATGATATTTCATGAGAAATTACTTGATAAATTTAAGTGGTCCAATCATAGCAACCTTCCCCTATTTAGCGTCGTTTAGTAGTTATTTACGAAAAACGAAAATTTTAAAAAACACGCATGAGTTCTTGTATTTTCCCGTCCGTCGTTCATTTTAACGACACGCATGACAGCTGTTACTTCTACGACTGTCAAACTGAAAGTTCTTAGAAAATCAAAAACTAAGCATTCTAGCAAGTTATTAGTTTTATTATAACTTTACAAAATAGCGTCTATTTACATCATTACATCGCTGCATTCGATGGAACCATTGAGAAAAGCACCTTGCCCACTCGGCCTTAGGGGTCTCTTCGACGGCGTTTTGAAACGCAGCCACTGCTTCTTGGGCGTCCATAAAATGTTTTCCTCGAAGTTTTTCTTTTATTTTCGGGAATAAATAAAAATCGCAGGGTGCGAGGTCGGGGCTATACGGCGGGTGACCCAGTAATTCCACGTCTGAGGTCGCCAAATAGTCGATCGTTTGCCTGGCGGTGTGCGACGAGGCATTGTCGTGATGAAGGAGGATCCTGCTGCGAGGTCGTTTCTCTCGAACTTTTTCCAAAACAAGTGGCAAACAGTTGTTAGTGTACCACTCTGCATTAACCGTTTTCTGATCCTCTAAGACAACTGTCGCGTAATGACCTGTCTTTCCGAAGAACGAGGCCACCATCTTTTTTCCAACACTTCGACCTCTCTTCACTTTAGTTGGCAACTCTTCGGAAGGAAACACCCACTGAGCAGACTGTCTTTTGATTTCCGGATCATAACAGTAAATCCAGCTTTCGTCACCCGTTAGTATGTCGAACACAGCATTTGAGTCACCTCCGTTAAATTTTTGGATCATTTCTCGGCACCAATCAACACGGCGGAGTTTTTGAGCCTCGGTCAAATTATGCAGTATCCAGCGGGCACAAAGCTTCCTGACCGCTAAATGTTCATGGAGGATTTTGTGCACTTGACTCATACCTATGCCTAGACTTGTCCGAATCTGCTGATAGGTCACTCTTTTGTCAGTCTCTATCATACGCCGCACAACACTGATATTGTCTTCAGTCGTCGCTGTAGAAGGCCGTCCCTCACGCAAATCATCGGTGAGATTAGTTCGACCCCGTTTGAATTCATTAAACCAGTTGTAAACTGTGGCACGAGATGGGGCTTCATCGTGAAAAGCCAATCGAAGTCTATCATAACTTTCTTGTTGACTTATATGACATCGAAAGTCATAAAAAATCATTGCACGAAAATTTTCTCGGCTTAAATTCATTCTGACGTGCACAGACAAATTTCAATTTGTCGCCAAATCGTAAAACAAATGACAAATGAATGAAATGTATACTCAATATTATTAGTAAAGAGTTCTATTTTCAAAATTTAAAATTATTTTTTTAATATAATGCTTTTAAGTTGCCAGTTCTAAAAACTTTCAGTTTGGCCCTCGTATATAATATAACCCACATATAACCAGTGATTCGTCGAATATATGAGCATTATGAGAAGTGCATTTTTGGATTTTATAAGAAAAATTGCTTGGAATCAGTCCAGTGTGCCCGGTTTGCAATAGGCTTGCCACCTAGTGTTTTTGGCCAGTCGTGGGTGCCCTGGTTGTGCCTCTGGTTCCGTCTTCGGGGATATGGGCGTGAAAACGACATTTTTTTAGTTAGTTATTAGATGTTGTAATTAATAAGACTGATCTCTGATTTTGATTTAGAATTTTGTATGAGAATTTTATACTAGAACATATTTTTGAATTATGTATGGTTTTATTAGAATAACTGAAATGTTCAAATAATTCGTAGATTAAATATTTTAATCTAACCTTTAGAAATATTACAAGAAACAGCAAATTTGATACATGATTATTACTACCCGAAGTAAATCTTATTATTCAGAAGTGACGACGTTATTGCAAAATTTGTGTATTTGTTAACGGTACTTTTAGGACCTCATATAACGTAGGACGAAACAGGGAAGATTTTGTATGCGAGGCGAATAAGGAAATTTATGGAATTTGGGACGAAAAGTTAGGGCGAATACAGAACAAACCCAATTAAAGTGTCCAATGTATGTGTCTAGTCACTAGCGCTTACAAACCTAATTCTTCTGTACGTGTGTTTGTAATCTCACTCCCCCTGAAGCGGATAGACCTATTTGGTTGAAATTTTGTATGGCTATTTCACACCTCAGATAAAGTAAGGGGATACTTTATCTGAGTTTCACACACACCACTTACTGGTGCCAGTTGCTCCACCACCATGCAAATCCATAATGGTTTTAGTACATGCTATGTATCAAAGATGGCGCTTTATGTGAAAAAATATTTTTCCTGTTTTCCTGCTTTTCTGTTGAAATTTTTCCTGAATTTTGTTTGCTATTAACCTCATAGAGCCTGAGACCTTTCCTACGAATGCAAAATCGTGGAAATCGGTTAGTGAGCTCTGGAGTTATAGGATCAGGAAGGACAACCCGACTTATTTTCATGTTATTGTACTCACTTACGTACATTATGATATCTTAGACTCTTTGTTCCAGCCTAACAATGTTATAAAGTTTATTTAAAGCACCCATGTACGAAATTGAAACGCGGTGACTCTAATTTTGTAACCTAACCTACCTAAAAAATGTTAAGTTATTTTTTTAATTTGCTGCAAAAGCAAGGCGTTTAAGATAATAAGGTCCTAATTACTTTGGGTGTAAATCAAAATACATATAGCCATAGGTATACTAGCATACCTATAACCTATAAAAAAAAATTGTGTGTATACTTATGTACACGCGTTAGAAGTTATACTTCTTCGGCGTGATAAGATAAAAATCTTTTTAAAAATTTTATCTTTTGCCTTATTTTACATATTTTGTAGACAAAATGACACTAACCATAGAAATAAAGAAATATTGTGAATACAGTTGTCAGTTCTCACGCAAACATACGTAGATGTCCTTACTTTTACTTTGTTGGTACCTTTTTTTGAAAAACTAAAATGTTATCTATAGCTAACTTCATAATGTCGGTTTTTCGTGACGGTGTGCGCGCGCATCGTAAAAATTTACCCTCATAATTTTTTCCTAACGCGCCAAAAGAAGTATAACTTCAATATAACGAAAAGCAAATATAGCCATAGGTATACTAGTATACTAGTAGTATCTAGTATACTAGTAGTATCTACTATACCGCTTTATATGCTTTTCGTGATAATTAACTGTTTACAGCAAAGATTTTGTTACAATACGTAAATGCTTATCCAAAGAGCTGATTTTATATTACAGTTTATGATAACATGTCTAACCGGTACAACTCATTGGTACCATTAAATCCACTGTTACCATTTTGGCTCGTTAGTGTCTAAAAATTTATCGATTTGAGATGCTGGTTAAATATAGTAGCTACGACAATAGAGTACGTAATCATTTGTCACCCTCTTTACTGGGTATTGAGTAAGCGTCTAGACATCAGCTTCAACCTGTACCACTTACCAGCATAAAATTTCAAGCTGACAGGAATCCTGTCTCCCAAGGTGACGTAGCATGGTGGAAAAAAACCACAACCCTCGATATTCACGGACTGTAAATTGTACGCCGATCCTGAAAAATCAACACCCGAAAATATTAATACACAAAATCTAATTAATGCTAGTCTCGTATAACTAAGTAAGAACTAAGATCTAATAAAAGCAGCCAAGTGCAAGTCGAATTCGCCCACTAAGGGTTCCGTAGCAGCAATCATCTATAAATGGTCTTTCAGATTCACATCACATTTCTTATACAATAAACACTATTCAGTGGTTGTAAACCTACACCGTAAACAAATCACTTTTGCAATTTAAGAGAATTAATAATGTCAAAGACATTACATTGAAAAGGTTATGCTAAATGGTTCCGCGATTCTAAACTGCACAGTGCAATTAACAAATTAAGTGCAACTATTTCAAGTTTTGGTGTTGCAGTATCTATTAAAAAACCTGCTTACTAGATCTCGTTCGAACAAACTTTCGTTGGAAGTTTATTCTCGTGCAAACTATTCAGTTTAGAAAAAAAAGATGGCAGAAACCTCAATATCATTTTGGAAGGCCTACCCATCCATATATATCCACACTCATGATCTTTGATGAAAATAATTGGAAGTTTAGTTCTAAGTATGGGGAACTTACAAAATTTATTGTTATTTTTCATTTTTGTTTGAAAATCTTAATGCGGTTCACAGAATACATCTACTTACCAAGTCCTAACAGCATAGCTCTTATAGTTTCGAGAAAAGTTGCTGTAACATACGGACGGACAGTTATGACGAATCTATAAGGTTTTGCGTTTTCTGGCCTTCGACTACGAAACCCTGCAGATTGTATCATTTATATTTTAAACTGCTCTTAATCAGTGGCAGGTTTAACTAAGATCTTAATTTATTTTAATAGTAATTCTCGCTCCACATTGTTATTCACTGTGGAAATTTTTGGTGCTTATTAAGATACAGGCAGCGTTTGCAAAACTAATAAATAATTAAGTTTAATTCGCATTAAGATTCCAAGCTGGGTATTTTAACTTTTTATTTATCTTGCAATGAATGTTTATTTGTCCGGGTGGAATCTTGTTGAATGTGTTCCAATTCCGGATAAATCTGATTTTTTAAATAGGATGACAACATTTCAGTGTGACAAATGATTACAAAAAAATGATTAAAAAATAATGACAAAATATCTCTCAATGGGTAAAATGAAACTGGTGCTCCTATAATTCCCAACATCATCCCATCGTGTTTGGGCTTATTTGATACGTCCCGAATAGTCATTATTTAGTCTACTGCTGGGGACAGACTTTACAAATATAAAGTTGTGATTAAAATATATACATTGTCAAAAAACATATTTAAGAAAAAAAAATCTTATTTTTTTGATTTCCGTTGCTTAAAAATTATAACGTGGCCTGTATCTACATGAGTCGTGTACAGGCTGGATCAACCAGAATACCACAGAAATACATTATAGGTCTATGTGTTGCACATCTTTATTTAACTACTTTCAAAAAATTTGCCTTACAAAAAACTAATTATAATAATCACGCAACAAAAGTAAAACCTAACCTTCTTCTTTATACATCTAAAAAGCTTAAAAACATAAAACTCGTTTGATGGTTTGTTTGAACCTCAGGTTTGAACACACCGTGTAGTTTAGGATGTTCGAATCTTTAGTGATAAACGACTTCAGGTTTCAGGTACCTACGAGTTTCTAGAAAAAACCGTTTTTCCTTCCACTATTTATAATTTTGTTTTACAGTTAAGGAGTTATTATTAAAATAATTTTAATACATAATAATTATATTGATCATGACATAGTTTTCATACTGTTTAAAGGCTACTAAATCTTACGTGTGCGTAGGGTTTCCAGGTCGCCAAACCTAAAAGCCGGACAGTCCAGCCAGTTTGGCCGGACATTTGGGTAGAAAAGCCGGGCACCCTACATTATTGAGGATTTTGTCTCAGCGTTAGGTACAACAAAAATATGTATGTAAAACAAAGCTTTTTTAATTATTGTCATAAATCCTGTTAACTTTTAGACCGACCGCGACGCGACATTCGACTCTCGCCGCGCTCGGCGCTTGGTCGTTCATGAAATGTAGAAAACCTAACAAAAGCCGGATAGGCCGAACACGCTCTTATTTGGCCGGACATGCAACCAAAAAGCCTGACTGTGTCCGGCTTTATCCGGACGCCTGGTAACTCTACGTGTGCGTGATAAAGTAATATTTTTAACAGTAAGCTGAAGTGTAGACTTTTTGGCACACTTTATACTTATTAATACTGATTGATTAACACTTGATTAGCCCGCACCATTGTTGGAGAAAAACTTAACCAAGAATCACTAGCTTCAAAGTGGTTTTAATAAAAGTTGCGGTGTAACAAACCCGGGCTGGTGGTAGCAGAATAACAAACCAAATGTGATTTTGGAAATATGATTTAACTTAACACGTTTCCGTTTAACGTCCTAAAGCCGGACACAGACAGTTTCCTGACTAGGTTTCCTAACCAGGAAACCGTATTCTGAAAGCTATTTACATTTTTTTTGTACAAAATGTTCACAAGAAAAAAAAGGAGAAAATCTGTAATCCGTTTTCCGTGCGTTCGGGTCATCAAAACGGAAAAAAACCTTATGACGTCACCCCAGACTCATCGTTAGCGTACATTTTGGTTCAGCCGCCGACCACCAACGGAAATTTTCGTTCAGGGGGCTGATTATGTATTTCAGTTGCCAACTCAAAATTGAAAAGTGTACATCAAATAGCTGTCAAAAGACGTGTTTTATATTTGCTATCTCCAGTGACCAACAAAAAAATAATAGAAATAGCATATATCATGTGACAAATATTTAATATACACTTTTCCATTTTGAGTTGGCAACTGCGATACATAATCAGCCCCCAGAAAGGATATGGCAAAAGTGTTGTGACATATCAGTAAAACATATCATTTCACATCTTGACCATCGAACCTCTATGGGAGCTGGTCTGGAAGCTTGAACTAGGTGGCAATGGGCGCTAGTTAGGTCATATTAGCAGCCATTTCATTAATTTACTCGTAATTGTTTAATTAAAGTGTTAATATGAGAAAGAGCATGCTCCGCTAGTTCGGTCATGTGGAAAGAATCATAGATGAAAGAATCACAAAGCAGATGTACAATGCGAATGTATATGGATGTAAGTAGGGAGGCCAAAGTTGACGCTCGGACATTATCCGAAGGTGAAGCCGAAGAACTGTGTAGGAAACCAGATAGGTTTGTCAGGATCGTGAGCTTTAGCACTCGATACTCTCTGCCCATCCTGTAAAGGACTTGGCGTGAAGATGTTTATGTATGTATATATGTACGTATATATCTTTTTTCACAATGGCGTTAAAAATAAAAAATTTTGTTACCTTTTTATATGTAGGTATGTATGTTTAATTCGTGGTACTTATACTTAATACCTATTAAATTTGATTATAAAAGATTAATACTTTTTTTTCTTTTGAAATTTGATTTGCAATCACAATATGTGCCTAATTATGTATCATACGGATAAGTAACAATATGTTTAGGAACAGTAATGTAATATGAAGTATTCCATCTTCATACAAACGGCCAAAAGGCGGTTATATCTACGCGTTTCGGTATGCAGTCGGTATACCATTATTTAAGGTTGTGCCGCAGCGACAAACGGTCGATGTAACAGCAATTTATGAATCTTATTTTGGTTTAACAAGTGCGAATATTTACTAAATATGGCAAAAACAATTAAATTTACTAAATATATTATGTCTAAAGATGGATTTCAAGCAATCTAGATAGCTGCGTATCCTCCGGCCTTTCCTATGCCTAATTGCCATATTTATCCTATCTACAGATATGTGATTAGCAAGCGATAACATAAAAATGGACCAAAATATCAATTTTGGATTGGTTCAAGTTTTGGATTATGATTGATTATTAATATTGCCCGTTAGAAATGTATTAAACAAAGCCTATGTAAGAAAGGGTATTATAAAATCTCAGAATATTTGGGAGACGAATATGCTTGGAAATATCCGTTCCAGTCATATGTACCTAAATGCAATTTGTGGTGAACCTACCTAATTTGTAAACATTTTAAGTAACATATTATACCACTTGTACTCGTAATAAGACTAATCAATTGTAATAAGAAGATTGTATTGTATTGTATTGTATATTTCATGTTTTGTGTCTAATAATATTTTGTAATTTGTTACTATCGTAAAAAATTTAAAAAATACAAGCCCATCGATTTTGTTTCGCTGAATCTTCTCAGTGTGTGGCCGCGATTTTGATCCGGTGGTAAGTAATTTATGAAAATGTCGACGCGGACAAGTACCATTTTTATCAATCATCACCGATCAAAGTGAAAGAAGAATTTTCTGTTTCTTACTCTTATTATTAATAGCTCTATAAGCGGCCAGGTTGCCAATCTCTAGTTTTTTTAATGGCTTTAACGTTGCAAACCTCGCCGTTTTTACAACTTCACCGGACTTTAGATTGGTCATTGGCAATTGCTTATACGTGCAACAAAAACTTTGGAGGAATTTGAGATTAAAAAATAAAACATTACATACTTCCATACATTTGACACTCGCAAACAAAAATATTGATGAAAAAATGACAGATGGCCCAGAAGCTACAAATTAATAAATATCTCTGGACTATTTTATTTTATTGAATCAGGCGTTACTTTGCGGAAATCCATTGTAACAGATGTAAAATAAGCCTTTAATTTGCTAATTCCGCGTAGGCAGTGTAACTGTTGTGGCAAATAATTCTCCAAATGACACAGAGTGTGACAAGCCTAACTGAGGTTCCCACCACCCACCTCCGCGACCAGAACACGAATATAGGAAGAGCTCGGGAAACAATCCAGATTATCACGTTCTTCAAATGTGACAACCCTACCTAAAGTTCCCACCTCCCACCACCGCGACCAGATCACAAACAGAGTCCGAACACGGGAAACAAAACCACTTGTCACGTCCCTCGCCAACTTTGTCGAAGCACTCACCACAGAGAACACCAAATCGCACTCGACGTACGTTTCGCCTCGACACCGAGGCATCCTTAGGAAATCGACTGTACCGTACAAACGACGACACAAGAGTGACTTGCCGCCGCTTTGGTTGCGCCTTATATAGACCAAACGCCCCGATATCAATTATTCGAATTCGCTTCACGAATCGATTGTGGAATTTTGTGCGACTCGATTGCTGCTAAAAATTCGTAATAATGGGGAATTCGACATATTTATTTGTTCATTCAACAATGTTCTGGACACATTATTGTGTTTTATGATTTCTAATTGTTCCAAAATATTTAATCTTATTCCTTTTTCACAAGTATGAATTATTTCGAAAGAGTGATCACCAGCCAAACTATGACCAGCCTCCAAAAGATGTTTTGCAAAATGGGATTTATCTAAATGTTTATTTCTGAACGCCGCTATGTGTTCTTTGTATCGTGTTTGAAAACTCCGACCTGTTTGACCTATGTATGTTCCGTTACACTCAGAACACTCAAGGCTATAAACACCTGACTTATCTTTATTGTCCAATTTGTCCTTACCATTACAAATATTTCTTAATGGATTACGTGTTTTAAAAGCAACGTATATATGATTGGACTTTAGAGAACGTTTAATTTTTTCGGAAATTTGTCCCTCATAAGTGAAACTAGATTTGTACCTTACAGTATTTTCTGGTTGCACGGCATAAAGTAATCGTAACGTTGATTTTTTCGTTTTATTTTTAATTAAACTATTAACAATGCTGCGACTATAACCGTTTGCCTCTGCCATCTGGCAAATTATGCTTAACTCCTTTTTGTAGCTTTCCTGACTTAAAGGGATTGATAAAAGTCTATGTACGTAGCTATTGAACGCAGACATTTTATGTTGCCAAGGATGACACGATGACGCAGGAATAGTCGTATCAGTATAAGTTGGCTTGCGGAAGATCTCAAAGTGGTGCCTATTACAAACCCTAGTTATCGTCAGATCGAGAAAATTTAACGAATTTTCTTCTTCGACCTCTAACTTAAATTTGATTTTGAGGTGTTTTTTATTTAGATTATTAACAAAAACGTCTAATTGTCTTTCTGTACCAGTCCAACATATGATTATATCGTCCACGTATCTGTAATAATATAATATATGATTTTTACCTACAATATGTTGTCTTTCAAAGTTATCCATAAAAAACTCGGCCATCAAAGGACTTAGGGGAGAACCCATGGCTAGACCCTCCCTTTGAATGTAATAATGAGAATTGTACCTAAAATAATTTTGTTTCATACAAGTTCTGGTCAAGTCTACAATTTCATTTACTTCTCTTGGTTGTTGACGCTGCCGTATTAACATTTCTTCCATTAAATTTATACACTCTTCTGAAGGGACATTTGAGAATAAACTTTCTACATCCAAAGAAACTAATCTACACCGATCCGGTAACACTACGTCTTTGATCCTGTTGACCAGATATAAACTATTCTTTATGCTATGGGGTGGATTGAATTTTGATTTTTCTTTAATAATATTGTTTAAAGATTTCGATAAACCATACGCTGGTGCACCAATATAAGAGACAACTGGACGTATTGGACAACCATCTTTGTGAATCTTTGGCAAACCGTATAGAATGGGTGGATGAGGATTCATTTCGATTACTTTTTGGTGGGACCAAGTCGTTGGAAAAATATAACGCGAAGAATTGACCGAACGTCTAATCATCGCAGAAAACTTTTTGGTTGGATCATACGATAGTTGCGAAAAATCCTTCCCCAGTATGACATCATTGACTTTGTTCATGTAATCCTCATGTTTCAATATAACTACTGCGTTCCCTTTGTCTGCCTTTGAAAGGATTAAATTGTTATCGGTAATCCTATTTTTTAATGATTTAATTATATTTAATTCTGAATTGAATAGACGAGGAAAGCTTTCTAATGTCTTGCGCTACAACGTTTTTAGTGATGTCATCCTTTTTATTTAAAATAATCGCTATTTCTGCATCAACTGCCATATTTTCCAACGATTTTTGAGTCAGTTTAGGAACTGGATTATACTTTAGGCCTTTCTTCAAAACTGCCATTTCACCTTCTGGAATCTGAACGTTTGTAAGATTTGTAACTCTTGGATGAAATGTATGTGAATAATGAGTATTTTGAGAACTGTTATCATTATGGGTATGTCACACTCTGTGTCATTTGGAGGATTATTTGCCACAACAGTTACACTGCTTACGCGGAATTAGCAAATTAAAGGCTTATTTTACATCTGTTATTTTTGGACTAGTTACACAAATTGAATCTAACCCCAAACTAAGCAAATTAAATGCTTGTGTAATGGGTGTTAGTCAACGATACTAATGCATAGAAATACTTAAATAGATACCAGAATAAATTTAACACCCAGACTCGGAAATGCAGGCATCTAAAAGTTCATCACGCAAACACCTGCCCCATCGGGAATCTAACCCGAGCTACGCGGTTGGTCGGAGTAGTTAGGCGTGTACGTTAGCCACTCGACCAACGAGGCGCTCAAAAACTATATTCATAAAGTTTGGAAACAAAGTGGTTGGTCTTCATTAATGAAGATGACGTTCTTATCAAAAAGATATTACAAATAATTATTTATTATAGTCAAATTTCGACCAGTAATCGTTCACTAGTACTCTTTAAATAAACCTAGAATTAGTACAGGGTTAGCTAAGTTAGGACACTGACTGCGCCTATAACTGTCATGAGAATTACTGTGTACCTAATAGGAGTAATATTTACTGTAATTGTACTCGTACTTTTACTTTTGATCAACGAATTTGCTAAATAAACGAATAAACGAAAATCCCTATATTCAGTGTCATTATCAGTTAAGCTTACGCTAATCGGGATTAAAATTATTGGGCTTGGTCTCTTTATCAGTTAGGTATCCTTTTTCGTCTTTCGTTTTTTATTTAAAAGAATGTGGCAAAAATAATTTTATCACCTTTGTACTTATAAGTGCATTTTGGTATGACAGATATGACAGTCATGATAATATATAAAGTAGAAATTGCTAGCTGTGAAACCGTTGTCTTCTTTCTTCTTCTTTTATAAATATGGCTCCAAACGTTTTTCACGACTTATTTAGCCAATGTCAGGTAGAAACCTTTGTCTGTGACCTCAAGAGCGAAGCACACCTCTATCATCATTATTTATGTCTTTGTTCATCATTTGCTAAACGTAGCTAATAAGATAGTATATTTTATTTCTTCATGTTTCTTTGTTTCCTATTGTTTATCTATGTATATGCTTAAAATAAAACTGTAGCAAAATGTTTTTTTGGAATGACTAATATGTTGCCAACTTCACCGGGCTTTGTGGGACGAGCAGAGTGCTCAGCCCGAGACATCATTATGTAGATGGATTGGACTGTTCCCTACAACGCCAGCAACAAGTGCTGTGCTGCGTTCTGGTTACTGGATGGACTTGATGGAGGAATAGTGGCGGCTAGTGCGCCGGGCGCAAGAGAGGTCTTCGTCGCCGAGACCGGTGGCGACGATGTAGTATAGTTAGCGATTCATTTTTATATTATAGATAATTAATTTAAAAAATTAATCAAATATAAAATTATAACAATAAAAATGGAATTATTTTCAAATATACTAATGATTTTATAATTAAAACTTTACTCGAGTTATAAATTTCTATCTTGAAAGAATTCATCTATCGTGTAGGTTACCTTTTAGCTTTTCGCAATGAGCCACTTTCTAAAACTACATAATATTTAAAATCGATACGGTAACCACTTCATTTTTTGTAAAACGTTAAAAACTTTCACATACATTGCTATTTTAGGCTTGTTGCTAAGAACAAGTTTTTCAAGATCACTATAACTCTCTTTACAGTAAATGTCCTTTGCTGTTTTAAATATTTAATTGTTTAATTTTACATATTTAGCTACTTCCATAATGTACATGCAAGGAGAAGGAAGTGTTAATATACCTTATTACTGAAAAATTGGTTTGGACGTATCTGATTGTGCTAGGCCACTAATGGGCCTAATACATTTTTTTCTGAATATTAAGAGTCCTATCCTATGTATTTCTGTACTGTTTCTCTATGTTACAAGACCATATCTCAACACTGAAGATACATATTATTCGTAATAGGCTAATAATGATATATGTATTGATATAGTATTTTTTAATCTGCAAAGCATATTTAAACAAACCTCTGCAGTCTTTTTCTTTATGCGCCTTCCAGTTACAATACTTGTCCATATTCACAACTAAGAATTTGTACTCATTAAGCTCTTCTATTAATTTATTTTCAAAATGTATATTCAATTTATCTAATTTTTGATTATATAGCCTAAATTGCCTAAATTTGGCTTTGTTTAAATTAAAACATGAAGTTTTCCTAATTAAGCATTTGATTATCTAAGCTAATGTAGATTAATAAAACATTTTCATAATCAGGAAAAATGTCACTATTATTAGGTAACATTAATTTATTAAATAATTAAAAGTTATGTCAGGCAGGTCATTTATATAAAATAAAAAGGGTAAAGGTCCCAAAACACTGCCTTGGCAAAATTTTTTTGCGAAGACGCAGCGTTTTATATTTTCAATGTAATGTTTTTGCAGTATGTTGGATAAAATAAAACATTTTGGCATTTTAAACAATGATCTTATTCAAACTTAGAGACCCGTACCAGTACTTAAGGTAGTGTACGGTACTTTCAGGAGTAATCAATAGAAAATTACTATTTAAAAAAAATGGTTGCCTGTAAAGTCGGTTTTACGGGCGAAGATTTTACGTGACAACGTCTTTTTCTCGGTAGAATATGTGGGAGAGAGACGCAAGGCATTCAAGAGTGACTCCGAGCCACAACCCAATTTAAGACGTTGTCACGTCAAAACAATCCTAGCTTTTTTTGTTGAGCATCTCTACTACTACTAGTTTACCCATTATTACGCGACATGACAACACAACACGTTATTTGTTTGTTGGTTATGTCATCTACGTGTAATAAACATATTCCAAATCAATAGACAAAGTGGACTTTACTATCCACTGATTAAACTGAATATGAACTTCCCTTAATAAACCTTCATGGCAAGTCTGTTAGGAGAAGACAGAGAGGACCGTATAGCAAATGTTAAGATTCCTACAAACCTGCCAAACTTTCTCCCCATTTATTACCCTTGTCCTACAAACACGCCGTTTTCGAAGACTATTAACACATCCCTCGGATAATCCCCAATCGATGACATTTCAAATTTTATACCAACACTTTCAATCTCTTTTACTCTCTCTAATTTTACTGCTGCGAATGCGATCGGCTGACGTATCGCCACATAATTTTAGTAACGCTCTCATTTCGACCGCATTTATCCTTCCTGTTCTGAAAAACCCAAATATTGTTTCCACAAAATAAAGTTTAACAGAATCAATGTAATTATGGACAGTCACTCTAGTGTCCTAATTCAAAGCTAAACTTTTGCAGTAGCTTACTCAATGATTCAATCGCAGTATTCCCTGCAAACACTCTCGTTTCCATGGTGTACAAAAGTAAAGCCTGGTCTTCATCAAGCAGGCAGTTCACCACTTGGACATTAACCCACATTAAGTGACCTTAACCTTGAATGCATTTATCCAGATACAAGATAAACAACCCTGCTGATACCAATATAAATCGATAGGCTGAACAGCAAGGATACGTCTTCTCGTTTTAAATTGCGAAAAAACGTCACAGAGATCTTTTATTAAAAATGAAATTAAATATTGGTTATACTCCGCTGTGTTATCTCTTATCGCGATTTCTAAACCTGCACCGTAATTGCATCTAAAGGGCGAGGAGAGATGTGAATAATATACACATTCGTAACCTACAACATATAAAATCCCAGCAGGTAACAGCAGCAGGAAACATACAAGACACTTTTTTCCCCCCACCCGGAACACCAAGATTACAAATATTCAAGAACTGGGCTATATAGTGCAATAGCAAATTTTGAAACTGGTAGTTCTTAGTTCAGGTGAATATTTTATTAACAGAAACTCCTTGTCTCTGTTACATTAGCATAGATAGGTGGGTTCTAATATTATACTTCCATCTAGTACTTAGCAATCACGACGTGTAGAAGCGAACTACGGAAGTGAGCTGTATAAAATGTGTGCCGAAGGGCGCTATATACTGAATAGCAATTAATTAATGTTTACATCTGGACATCTAACATTAACACAAAGACTATGGGATTTTATGAGAATTTCGTTTGATTGAAGTTTGTTTCGCTATTTCTTCTCCTTTCTAGCTAGGTTTGGAAACAGTGGTAGTGAAAAGCAGATAGGTATGTGATAATCCATGTGACCGGGAAGTTTGATTTGCCGTTTCTCCTGACTGACTTGGGTTGGAAACGGTAGTAATTATTTTGCGTTAGACAGGATCAAATTCGCATTTCTAGCCAATATAGTTAAATGTAGTCAAACCCTTAAGGGATGAGTAGCTACGCTCTTTTCTTTGATGTTCCTAGGTCGAATCCGTCTGAAACTACCGCACTTGATACCTGGTTCCGCAAAGGGGTTGTACGAGGTAAGCAATGGCTTCGAGATCACACAGTAGCAGACCGCTACGCATCAAGATAATGGTATGACACCGTTAGCTCTGATGTGCTATCCAAAGGTGAAACTCAGTGGCAGAAAACATACCAAACAACTCCTCAGAGCATTTCCCATGATATATGCGGTAGAAAACACTAAAATATTAAGCCGTTGATACTCGATGCACTGTGCCTACCCCGTAAGGGAATTGGCGTGAGGATATGTTTGTATGCGTATGTATATACATTGGCCGTTTTATAAGTATAAGGCTACGGGCTACCCTAGTAGTATCGTCTGCGTAGCAATGAGCGTTACAAAGGGCTATGAAGATTTTAGCTTACCTACTGTTCGGCTATTTGTTTTTTTTTTCAAAATTGCGTTCAATAATTCTTTCAAAAATTTATAGCTAATATCAATACAAATTTACTGTTAAAGGTTACGACTTTACGGAGTTCAGATAGGTTTACTACTTTGGGAGCGCATATCTTCGATATGTGACATTTTACGCGTTATTATTTCAGATTATTTTTTGTTTGTATTGATGTTAGCTATCCATTTTTGAAAGAATTATTAGTGAACGTGATTTTGAAAAAAAAAAACAAAATGACGGACAGTAGGTAAGCCAGGCTTCATCCAAAAATCCTCCTCCGAGGGTGGTTGCAGCGGCGGTTCGGGTCGCTGACGTTCCGACTTGTGCAGGTGCTTTCCGGGCACGGATGCTTTGGGAAGTATTTGCACAAGATCGCGAGACGGGAGGCAACCCCCGCCTGCCACGAGTGCGGGGCGCCAGAAGATACGGCGTCCCACACGCTGGGAGAGTGCATCGCCTTCGAGCAACAGCGGCGTACTCTCTCAGCGATTGTAGGAGAGGACCTCTCGCTGCCGAGCGTAGTCAACGCCATGCTCGTTAGTGACAGGTCCTGGCAGGCGGTGGTCTCCTTTTGCGAAGAAGTAATAACGCAAAAGGAGACCGCGGAGCGGGCCCGGGAGGACGATCCCAACTCAGGCCCTCTCCGGCGCAGGCAGACCGGGGGCGCAAGAAGGCGGTTCCTCCGCCTTTAAAGTGCTTCCGATGCGGGGCTGCCGTGTGGAGTCGGGGGACTTCCTCTCGCCAGCACGGCCTCGCACGCCTGGGGGGCGACTCCAGAGGCCGGAGTCGCTCCTCTTTCAGCGCGGGAGGAGGCCCGGTAGACACCGGGCCGTAGCCGCGGAGCGAGATGGTGAATGCCAACGCGACCCCATCTCGCTCCTAGCCGGGCGGCAGGAAGGTCATAGTGTGGTTTTTAGTCGGTTCGAGTCCGACATAACCCGCCGTTCTCCCCCGAGAGCGGTGGGTATCCGGGAGGATTTTCCACACTATAATAAAAAAAATCTTTAAGGATCTTTGTAACATTTATATGTTAAATAGAAGAAACAGTATGGGAGAAAGCGTATAGCCTTGGGTTACTTTTTTTAAAAAAATTATTGGTCATCTCAAAATGTTAGCCAAAAATTAATCTCAGCTTTTGGACCAATTCGAATAACATGTAATTTCCTGACCAAATCATCTTCACGTTCATATCCTCGAAGAGGTTGGCGGAGGCACAACCAGGCCACCTAAGACTAGCCGAAGGAGCCAAAGACAAGGTGGCAAGCCTAGGCTGGACAAGGTGGCAAGACTAGGTGGCAAGCGTATCGCCAATCAGGCACATATCTAATCTATAAAAATAATATGTTCACTAAAATTTCGCTTGTATAGACCCTCTAAATTAAATTGACAGAAATCAAGTTAGGAATCTTTTAATAAAAACGTTCTTAATACAATAATCCTCGCTGTTAATATCAAATTGGAATATTGTAAAATCAGAATGCTTAGGTATATACTGGCTATTAAAATGTTCATTGTATGACAATGAATAGGTAGGTATTAATTGATAAACCAACGCGAAAATCATAAAATTCGTATAAATATCTACTAATACCAAGCTTAGTAATCAATACAATATTTATTATGTGCTATTCAGTTTACAATGCACAGATATTATGAACACTATTGTTATGTAGACTTACATCTGATGGAATGACTAATACCAGGACTACCCAAATCATTATCAATAGAAATCTTATCTGCTTAACAGAATACTACAAGTATATTTACAGACAGTGATAGTTATTTATAAATTTGTATATGTAGTTTACAGAATAAGGTAAGACTTACCGCAATCCTCAAAAATGACATTTGAGGCGCGGGCGGTTACAAAATACAACTGCAAAACTAAACACAATAACCACATTCGGTCTTTAATTCTCGAAATAATTAATTACACTTAATGTTAATTAGACTCCAACTAATTTATATCGACGTAGTTCCCAGTGATTAGTTACCTATCGATGGAGATAACATTTTAACATTCATTGATATTCGATGCATTAAACATAAAAGAGATTAAACGGGCTTAAATGATACTTTAATTAAAATGACGAAACCAAGTAATCAGATAAAAAAATTTGAAGCTTTTTCTTTTGCGAGAATTATGTTAACATTCTAGAATCTACCTAATAAATTTATTGGGTAGGCAAAGCTGCAATTTTGTGGGTAAAATATATATCTTTTTTATTTAATAACTAGCTGCGCCCCGCGGTTTCACCCGCGTAAGTTCCAATCCCGCGGGAACTCCGGGATAAAAAGTAGCCTATAATATGTTATTCTGGGTCTTCAGCTACCTACATACCAAATTTCATCGTAATCGGCTTTGTAGTTTTTGCGTGAAAGAGTAACAAACATCCATACATACAAACTCTCGCATTTACAATATTAATAGGATTTTATCTTATCACAATCTCGATAGATAAAAATTAAATAGATACTTTTCAGAAATCTATTTTCTATCTAAGTATAACATAGAAATAATTGAATTGTGTTAGATTGCTCCGAAACATAGGTAGGCGTTTAACATATAATCTACTTATTTTTAAAGTCGGTTAAAACGATTAGTTTATTTGCTCATTTTGCAGATAATTAGAACATGATATAGATCTTCGAGCACGAACAAAATTCCACATGATCGCCCATCGCAAAACCCACCACAAACATACGATGGCACAGACTCGACAATCGGCATAACTTTGGTTCGGACGTGAAGCATCCTCAGAAGATAAATTGTAAGAAACAACTGATAAGCGATTCACCAAAAGGTTGGTTTCGGAATCAGTAGAACATAGTTTTTAGTGAGATATCTGCGCATTCGTAACAGTGAAATCCGAGAAAGAATGGGATTGAAAGAAAGTGTTGGTGTTAAAATGCGAAAGGGCATGCTCCGATGGTTCGGTCATGTGGAAAGAATGACAAATGAAAAATTGATAAAGCAGATATGCAATGCGAATGTGGATGGATGTAGGTACCCGGGGAGACCAAGGCTGACATTTCACGATCAGATCAATCGGATATTATCCGAGGGCGGTGTCAAGAGTCTCCGAAACCGGCGTGTTTGTATGAAAAGGGTAATTAATGTGAAGGAAGCAATGCAGGTTTGTCAGGATCGTGAGGTCTGGCACTCGATACTCTCTGCCTACCCCGTAAGGGACTTGGCGTGAAGATATGTATGTATATATATGTATGTATCTGCGGTGGGAAACAAACAGCTGTTATCTTAACAAGAGGGGAATACTGAAAATCAGTATTGTGGTTGAGTGTACGCCATGCCTAAAACCAGAGACAATTCCAATTGAAGGATCTATATTACCAGACTTTATCACCAACATCTAATTGTGTTTTAGGTACTTTCACCAGTTCAGTTAATTTTTCCAAAAAACAAGAGGTCATATTATGTTCGACTCCTATATTTTTTTAATGTTTTGTGTTTGTTAATGTTTGTTGTGTTTATGTTAATGGATATCCCCGTCCTTTCTGAACCGATTACAAAAAAAATATTACTGCCGGGGTGGTCCCACACCATTTCTTGTCTGATAATAAGATCTCAGTCAAATCGAAGAAAATACTTATGTGTCTTCACGCTCGTATCCTCGAAGAGCACCCACGACTAGCCGAAGACACTGAGTCGCTCCCACAATGTGATCGGTGGCAAACCTATCGCCAACCGGGCACATATCCAATATCGAGCAACATTTTTTTAGAAAATCGGAAAACTCAAATTACTTATTTTTACGTTAATGATTTACTTTTTGAAACCGAAGTCAGATTGTTCCAGTGTTACTGCTCCTAAATCATTTAGTTTTAAGTTAGTCTATTTTTACGTTTTGTTTTGTCTAGTGTGATGAGTTAATCCGTTAATAATTATTATTAAATTATTTTTTCTTTCTTTCCTCTTCTTTCTGTTTATCTGAAATACATCTACCTAATTTTATCGCCGACCACATTCGTAACAGTGAGTTGCGTGAAAAAGTGAGATTGAAAAAAAGTGTTGGTGTTAAAATGATAAAGGGCATACTTTTTTGGTTCCGTCATGTGGAAAGAACATCAGATGAAAGATTGACGAAGGAGATATTCAATGCGAATGTGGATGGATTATTAGGCTGACATTCCACGTTCATATCGCAACGGTTTTATCCGAGGTTGTGTTAAGAGTCGCCAACACTGGCATGTTATTAAGGGTAATAAATGTGGAGGAATCTATAGTACCCGTCACGAGAAGCTATAAATTATGTAAACAAACATCTTTTACCAAGTAATTATTTATACTTCGAGACAATAATGAACTGACCATATTCAATCGAAATAAAAATATAGACGGGTTATATGAAAGTAACAACCTACTTAAATTAGTCGGATCATATCTAACGACTGACGTTTGAGTGTCTTGGTACGGGGACGCGCCGGTCGCCGGGAATGCAAACCTTTTTGAAATAAACGCGTCATTCGAGTTTTGAATTTTTCATTGCTTTGTTAAAATCGCGGATTTGGTTGTTATTGTTATTTTTTTTATCTTTTCGTTATCACTTTGTTATTGTTGTAAGTTTTGTTAATTGTTGCCTTAATTTTAATTTTTTTTATCCATATTTGTTATTGTGTATTAACGTATAATGAAGCCAGTACCCAGTACATCTAAGGAAATCAATTTGCCACGAAAAAAATGTCAAAACATACGTAATTAATTATACATATATAAATTATTAATTAATTGAATTTATAATTAAATATTTAAAAAAAAACTTTTATCTTTGAACCAAATGTTGTTAACTCCCGAACGTTTGTTTACATAATTTATAGCTTCTCGTGACGGGTACTATAGGCAGGTCAACTAGAGTCGCTACATTTAGCACTCGATCCTCTCCTCCGACCCCGGAAGGGACATGGCGTGAAGATATGTATGTATTTATGTGAAAAAAATATGTCTATGTATCTTTTTTAGAAGTCTTTTAAAATTAAAATATGTGACGCTCAAACCAATTTTATGGGCCGTAAGCATGATAATTACAATGTTGCAAAAACAATGATTAAGCTTCAGAAACAATAATTGTTTTTAATTAAATTGTTATTTTAACTAAGCTTTAGAATTCTGCACCAACTTTATAATCGTTACCGTCATCAACTTACCTATATATGACGATGGGATGTGCATTTACGGGTTAGAAAGTATAGCATATGAACAACAACTGAACCGCTAGACTACAGAGTTACTACCCAACGTTACTTTATAGAAGATATATACTTAGGATATTTCAGCAAAAGCATCAAAAAAGGATAAATGTGGTCGAAATAAGAGCGCTGTAGTTTGAAGTTAACTGACCGCATTCGCAATTTGGAGATCCGAGAAAGAGAGGGATTCAAATAAAGTTTTGGTGTCAAAATGAGAAAGGCCATGCTCCGCTGGTCCGGTTAACAGTTGAAAGATTGAGAAAATAGATACAGGTCAGAAATGTGAATATGGATAGATGTAGTCGAGTTTTGTCCTAAGTTGTTTAGTTTTCGAAACTGTTACTTACTTATGTTGACAAAGACTTTCTGTTCTTTAGCCTCTATTTTAGTTGTAGTCTGTTTTTTATTGCTAATCAAGGGCGGATCCAGTCTTCGTTTCGGGGGAGTCACATACTCAAGGTTAAGTATACTTAAGCTCCAAATCTAATGCGACGTTTGACAACATACCTAATTAATTGCTACTACAAGCCACCCCGGCGAACTTCTTTCACTTGGCAATCTATACTCTCTGCCTACCATTCAGGGGAACTTGGCGTAAAGATATGTACATATATATCTAAAAGGACATATACGCTTGGTTACATACGTTGGTCGAGTGGCTAGTGTACACGGCTAACTACATGCAACCGCGAGGCTCGGGTTCGATTCCCGACGGGGGCAGGCATTTGTGTGATGAACATTAGATGTCTGTATTTCCGGGTCTGGGTGTTCATTGAATTTATTCTAGTATATATTATTGAAGTATTTCTATATATTAGTATCGTTGACTAACACCCATAACACAAGCATATAACTTGCTTACTTTGGGGTTAGTTTCAATTTGTGTGACTTGTCCAAGGAGTATTTATATATTTGATATCTTAGAAAAATGAAATTTTTGATAACTTTACTGTAAGTGCCTCAAACACTAGTTTTATCATAGATGTTACTTTCTATTTTGTGGGTTTTAATAAGAATAATACAGAATAAAAAAATAGATATTAGCAACCACGTGTTAAAATAGTGGTAAGCGAATTATCACACAAATAATGTGATAATTGTTACATGGCACCTAGCAAACATTTTTGTTTGTAATTGCCTAGCGAAGAAACCCGGGTTGAAAAGTTCACATAACAAAAGTCTAATATAGTTTGATATTTTGGAAATCAGACATTTGTAAAGTTACTTAATTTCCAAAACAGCAAATTTTTGTATTTTTTTATTGCGTTATCTAATTTTTTACATAATATATAACCAAAAAAGGCTGTTAGAAGCCAAAATTTTCGTAAATACAGATCAAGGTCAGAATTAAAAAAAATGTTACAATTCTGTATTGTATGTGCCTATATAAAAATGAATCCCCATTTCACGTGGTCATCGCATCAAGCCTGAATGCATGGACTAATATTGCTTTTTTGTATATTTTTTATTGGATAGTTTTGTATATTTTCGAAATAGGAGTCATCCAGTGTCTGCTCATCAAAACCCCTTTAATATATATAGATGATAACATATTTGATCCAAATTTTAAAATAATTATGAAGAAATTAATGTATCGTGTATTTCCTTACTGCCGCCAAATCTCGCTAGATGAGTTTGAGTAACGAAGGAACCGCTTTGCTCAAGACCCGGCCATGACTTTGTAAATAGTGACTAATGACTGAAATAAAGACTTAATTAATACGGAAGACATAGCAGCATGACCTAAAAGTTGCCTTAGCTGGCTCCAGAAAAGGGCAAATTAACTACTGACTAAAAATATATTGACGAACGAAAAGGCAGCATGGCCTTTGGTGTTAGCCTGGGGCGGCCCATGTGAACTGCGGAGGAACGAACAAAAAAAATGAGAGTTTTGGCGCCATCGTGAATGAAGATGGTCGTATTTTTTCATAATTATTGATGTTCGTGTTTACATTGAGTGAAATTAGTTAATTGAGGTTGGAATTAGTTTATTTTTGTTCAGTAAACGTGCACAAATAAAATAATCATGAAGAAATTAGTGTATCGTGAATTTCCTCGCTGCCACCATATCTCCCAAAGTGAGCTTTTGTAAAGTGACCGCCGCTTTACTCAAGAGCCTGACGTGACTTTGTAAATAGTAACTAATGACTCTATAAGAATAATTAACGGAAGACATATGACTAATGATGAAATAAATAATACGGAATACGTGGCAGCATGGCCTAAAGGTCTTAGCCGGCCCCAGAAAGGGGCAAATTAACTTTAAAAAAAAAAACAAAAAAATGTAATGTCAAAAGTGACAAATACAAATAATACCACTAATACCAGGGGGGTTAGAATGAACCACCGTCGTCTTGAAACGAACGTTCGTTTCGGGCCGCTTATGAATGTCAAACTCAAAAAGCGTAGAACGTTCGTGCCAAACAAAACGTGAC
>NJDD01004561.1:0-19485 GCA_002245505.1 Calephelis nemesis | reverse complement strand
TTTAATGCCATCTGTTGTTGTAAGCCAAAACTAAAAAGCAACGCTGCTTTTCCATACAAAACCGAAAAATACCGAGCGATAATCCCGTGCTTTATACTGTGGTATGACTGTAGTACTCCGACAATACCAGTCACAATACCAGTTTTGATCGAATAATTCTTTTTGTGTTTATTGTGGTGTTTATTTAGAAAAAAATACCTTTTCTAAACATGCTACCAATTTCCAGATGTTTCATAGAAAAAAGTTTATTCAAAATCGCTAAGCGATATGTAAAACAAGCAAAGAAACCGATTGAAACACAAGAAGTAAAAGTTGCTCAAGATGTAATGAATTACTTAACAAAGTCTCAGGAATATAACGATATTGTTGACAAAATACCACGAACTTTACTTCGAAAGTATAAAACTCCAGAAACAATGTATTTAATTAATAAAACTACTGCTAAAGAAATAGCTAATGTTTTGAGTAAACATATAAATAAACATTCGCCAATAGTTGAAGTTAATCCCGGCTTTGGATTTTTGACTCGAGAACTAATAGCGTCTCACCTTAATCCCATATATTTATATGAAACTTCAAATCATTTCACTCAACACCTCAGTGTATGTATATAAAAATCTCATTTGTGTCCTATTTAAAAGAAATGGTTAGATCACTATTACTAGGTTTCAACTTTACAAGTATATTATCTTTTCCGTCAATGATCGTGTTACATTAATTTGAAACTTCAAGTTAAAAATGATCGCTAACAACAAATTTTGCTCCTATTGTTATATTCACGCTAAGAAACAGTTTTGTAACTAACTGACACACTCACTATTTTATGTACACCTAATTTATTTAAAGATGATTGAAGAAAATCGATTTGTGTTGAGGTAGAATATGATAAAAAATTAGTTAAGAGTGAATAAATTAGATAGGAATGAAGTTGTATAATATATATTTGTAATAAATTGTGAAGCTTATAAAATTTAATGAATATGTACTAATGTTAAAATATATATAAGTATTTCATTTGTAAAATGATTACCTAAGTTAATTAAATGTTGGTGCAACATCATGTAGTACAGCATTATGTCGGTATGCTTAAATATCTTTGTAACAAATTCTTAACACACACATTCTGTAAATAAATAAATTTTATTTCATTAATTTTTGTTGCTGCAATTTTACTAATGACAGTAGGGTTTACAATATTATCTTAAAAAATATTTGAGATGTTTTTCATATTAGACTCGACTCTGTGTCTTGTTACTGTTTTACCTCTCTTTCAAACATATTCAATTCAATATAGGGTCCAGTAAGCTATATTTTATTTTATTTTTTCCTTTTACTATAACTAAAATAGTAGTCAATTATAATTTTATTTCAAATAAAATAATATTATATTTTTTCCAGAACACCATTTCATATATTATGCACAATATTCATTAAAACTGGGATGCAATGTTGTTCTACACAAGACCAAAATTATTGATTTTTTGTCTGAAATATTAGTATATACTGAAATTTATGTTTGTTGGCAACTAATTACAATAATCTATGTTTTTTAGCCAATACAAGAAAATCATTCAGACAGAGTAACTTTAAAAATAGCTGATTTCTTTGGCATGTGGAAATTAGCATTTCAAGATAAAATTGACCAAGGTAATAGAATCAAAGAATTACTGGGCTCTCTGGCTACTGATCAAGAAGGTATTATTTTTAATTTGTGGTTATGACACTAACAAAATAAAAATTTATCACCAAGGTGAAAATTCGCTGGTATGACCCATTCTTTCCCACCATAATTACTTAGCCAGTAGGTAGTATAACAGTTCTCCTAGATTGGTATCTTCACTTTTCCTATATCTGTTGTTATGTCTAATATTCAGTACTTGTCAATGTGTGATAGTCTAAAATGTAGATAATCAATTAATTTATTAACATGCTCAAAATGCCTCTGGTTGTCAATGTTATGTTTATTTTGTGTACAACTTTTGGTGTCCATAGGGGTGTATTTTTTACCATTGACAGTAAAATCATATGTTTGATTACCTTCCAATAACATTTCATGAAGAGAAAGACAGTAAACATATAACTAAATCCCAATATATTTTGAGCTCCGTGGTTTAATTGATATAATCAACCAAATCTTTGGTTATTGTCTGAGGGCGGTGTTGAGTCTCCAAATCCAGTCCTTTACTATGAAAAGGCCAATGAATGTGGATGTGCAGATCTGCAAGGATTGTGATCCTGGACACACCATTCCTCTGCTTTACTGTAAGGGACTTGGTCCGAAGATATATATGTATGTAAATGCAATACTCATGTCTTTCTATCAAAATCTTAGTACCTATTGATAAACAAAAGTTATTTTTAATTTACCTATTTTATGCTTGTTTTCAGATAGAATTTTAAACATAGTTGGTGCAACACCCAGCATATCTTTTGTGAAGCATTTAATTAATACAATTGTATTCCACAAAACAACAAACCAACTTGGAAGACCTGATTTGTATATAGCTTTGCCTGGACATCACTATGATGTAGGTGAGACAGACATATAAGATATATTATACATATACATTTACCTATTTCTTAACTGGCTAAGATGAAATTTCCCACACATTTGTACATTTTATTTAAGAAAATGTGAAGTGCGCCTCTGTTATAATATAAAGGCAAATGGAATGCCTTTTAACAGACTCCAAGAAGAGGAGGTTATCAATGTAATTGTTTTGTCTGTATGCGTTATCAAGTATTACTCAAAATTTCTAATGGGATGTTGATGATTTATTTGTTTGATTCAATGTCTGTAATTTATGTTCAACATAAATGTCAATGGTGTCATACAAAAGTTTTTGTGTTTCAGTTCCTTACAGATAGTTCTATACAGCTAAGTAAATACAAATCAGTACCAGCACTCTTTCAACTACTTTTTACTTTTAAAATCCTTACTAAAGTGCCTAAGGTTCATTATCTCCCATGGACATTTCCTCCAGACTCGAAAAAAGCGTCAATGGTAAGTGTCGATTTATTATTGTAATATTGGGAATGACCAATCCTAAATTATTCTCCCAGTTGTTTAGTGAAATGTAGTGCATGCGTCAACATTGTGGTGTTTGTTGTTGGATTAAGGATTTTTCCAAACCAATTAGAAAAATCCAAAACATTTGAATTATCTGTTCAACTTTAGAAATGAATTTGAAAATAAAATTTAGTTATTTGTGGAATATGTGTTTTATTAAAGTTGTTACTAAGATATTTAAGTATACCAACAAGTTCTACAATATTTCAGTGTGCAAGTATTTATTTAGTATTTATAAAAATGAAATATTTATATATATTTTAATATTTAAATAACAGCACTTACTAATAATTTTAAGAAATATTTTATTTATGATTTTAACTTTACATTTTTTTTACAAATATTTTAAAGATAGATTAATTTTAATCCTATCTACCATAACCTTTTCCAACCTTAGCTGGTCAAGAGAACAAATGGGTAAACAATCTCCCCGGCAACCTTTTATTATCCAGTACTTACCTAAATTACTATACTGGACCTGTATTGCTTATCTAAAGATTAAAGATTATAGATTTATTTAAAGATATATTTAATATATAATTAAATATTTAACTGTTTCAGATGGATGAATACTGTCTCTACATAGTAAATATAACTCAAAAGGAAACCTTACCATGTCCTCCAAAATATTTACCACTGCTGTGGTATTTCTTCAAACCGCACACCTTTTCCAAATCAACGCGAGTTATTCCCATGTTAGAGTAAGTATGTTTTGTTTTACCTTATAAAATGACTACTTAAATCTTAATTTTATGAAATGTTACGTTTTGACATATTTATCAGAATTAACACCATGACTTTGTAATAATATTATGTAATACAAAGCTTGGATGTACATTGCTTTTTTTTTATTATTAAATACACATTTTAAACTCGAACTAGGGTTTTGGAAATTACTTTTTGTTAAAGTTATTGTTAACTTATTATTAAATTTAACCCAGGAATGTGCAAGCGGCAAGTGTAAGTTTGCATATATGTCCAATTTTTGCATTAAATTTTATGCTTTATTTAAATAGGTTCAAAAGTTTAAAACCTATTTGAATGAAGCATAAAAATTAATTAGACCTTAGGAAAGGGCTCAAACAAATTTTTAATGATATATCAATACATTCCTGCAAGAGTGCTGAATTATGTATTTGCATTTTTTTGCATCTTCAGACAGTGGATTCCAGGGTGTGGCGTCTGGTTGATCACAGGCCAGGACCCTCCAGACATCAACAGAGAGATCGCCCCGCGAGAGGATGACGCTGCACTGCCCCATATGACAATTTTTACTGAATTTGGAGATTTAAATTTAAAACAAAAATTAACAGTTTTTAAAAAGTATGTATGTTCTTATTATTTTTCTTAACCTTTTAGTTATAACTTCTGTGTAATAATTAGTGTATGTATATCTAATAATCGAAATTAAAAAATAAATAAAAATAGACAAATTGAAAAATGGATACAGATTAAATTGAACGCCTCGTTGGTGGAAGGTGTCTAATTCCACAGATCACGCACGAGGCTTAAGTTCGATTCCCGAAGAGGGCAGGCATTTGTGTGACGAACATTTAAATGTCTGCATTTACTTGTTCGGGTGTTTATTGTTCTGGCAATTTAAGTAAGTATTTACTAGTAGTTAAGAATTGTATGGTTGACTAACACCCAAAACACAAGCTTATAATTTCCTAACTATGGGGTTAAATTATATTGTGTGATTTGTCCAGTGATATTTATTTATTTATAAATACTGTGGGTATTTTCATTATGGTATTGGATATGTACCCGTTTGGTGATAGCGTGCCCATTATCACGTTTTGGGACTTAGTGTCTTCAGCTAGTTTGGTATGCACTGATTATATTTGTGCCTACGTCTTAGGGGATACGGGCGTAAAGATACTTATTATAAGAATTACTAATGTTATAAGAATAAGCAAGAGATGCACGTCATGGCGATGACATTCAGCGTGGCAGCCGTTTGCCTCTGATACTATAAATAAATGGAAGGAAAGTTGTCGTAAGGTGGTACCGCACCACACTTCACATTATAAATAAATAAAGGTTCTTCGGAAACCGGAAAGCAAACATTTCTAGGTGGTATTTAGACACTAGAGACTGCTTAAATGAGTAAAAATAAGTCATGTGCCTAGGGGAGGGTAACTTAGCGCATGAAGGATTGAACAGAAGGAAGGATTTACGCTAAGATGATGATGATGGCGACAAAAGTGCCTTTAATTGTTATACGTTAATTAGTGAAATCTTAGATTGAATGCATTGTTTTTATTTTAGATTTGTATCTTGGCCTGAATTCGAACAATGCCCATTTAGATCTTCCATGGAAAATAATTTGCCCAAGTATGCCTCTGAAGTCAGTGATGAGAAAAGTTCTCATATCGATGGAGATGATATGGAGCATTCAGATTTAGAAACAGATCCAGAGAACATTTAATATGATTGTAGTAATATATTTATTAAGTTTTACTGAGTTTTTGTTATCGTATTCCTTAGCACTTGCAAGTAGATAAATAGAACCAAGTTTTTTTATAGTTGGAACTTCTACAAGCTAAAGACATTCTATGCCGCTGTAGTCCCCCAGCGCAGATCACCGAGACTATTTAGTTCTTCAGAGATGTATATGACCGCCTCGTCGGCCGAGGGGTTTGAGTATATACCTAATTCCACCAACGGAAAAACTCGGTTCCGATTCCCGACGGGGGAAGGAATTTGTGTGATAAATGTCTGTCTTTATTTCTGGGTCTGGGTTTATTTAATTTATATTACACTGGTATCTATACGTATTTCTATGTATTAATATAGTTGGCGATACCAGTAATCACTACATAGTATAAAACAAAGTCGCTTGCCCTGTTCTTTTGTCCTTTTGTATGCTTAAATCTTTAAAACAACGCAACGGATTTTGATGCGGTCTTTTTTAATAGATAAAGTAATTGAAGAGGAAGGTATATATGTATATTTTATACCCGAGCAAAGCCGGGGTGGGTCGCTAGTATAAATATAGGATACGGTAAATATGTATTTGTCATTTTGAAATTAGCGCAGATTGATTGGATTGTAGATCCTATTTATATTATGATATTAATGGCTAACACCCATAATACAAGTATATGTAATGAGCTTACCTAGGCTTAGATCAACCAAATTAGTCACGTAATATTTATTAATTTATTATTGTTATATGTAAATGCGATTAGGCCAAGTTTATGAACTTGCTGGCCGTTAAGACCTAGTCACGTGACAACCAGTCTCATTGTCGGCTAATTACTGGCTGACTTACTAAACTGGTATTGGCAGAGAGTAGACATGGGTAACTCAACCAGAAGGTGTCCATTACGGCTTAGCAATCACAAAGGGTATCCGAAGCTGCTCACCGCCTTGCAGTTTAGTTGAACTTATCTATGGATAGGAGGAACGACCTTTATGTGATGGTTCAGCGAACAAGCACACGGGTTTTCTGATGGTAAGAGGCAACCGTGGCCTATAGACACCATAGATGTTGTAGGTGCGTCGCTGTCCTGCGGTCGGGATGTTAGGCCTTTTGTGCAAGTCTACCGGCTACCTTGCCCTTCGGACCGGAACATGACAGAGTCATTACGGCGGCAGGAAAACCGATTGCTGGCGTATATAGGTATGGCGGTGAATTTCTACCCAGGCAAGACACAGCACTTTACCACGTGGTCTTGTTGGTACTGACCTATATGAGGCAGACAGGCAAATGGTCTATTCTAGGTACTCAAGCGGACCCGGAAAAACACGAAGAAAACTTGTCCTGGAATCGAACCGTATGCCAGCCAATGAGGTTGCAGCTATTTTAATAATTAGTGACAGTAATAGTCATCAGTTTGAGATATTCAAATTGAACCTTGAACTGTGAATTTAGACTTGAGATACAGCTATGACTCAAATACTATGTTATCGAAATATTTGAAACGGTTCAGAGCTGATTTACTCACACTTATTAATGAGTGGCTCTTCTGTACGCTTGAACTATTACTTCATCTGTAAAAACAGATACCCACCTACCTAAGCTCATCATACCAGCATTGTAACAACCCAACACTATTGTTATTATTACTATATAAGTATAGAACACAAAGATTATAAAAGTACCCAGAAAACCATTATCATTGCTCAACCACTGTAACGTGTATTCTTCTGTTCTCTTGTGTTCTGTACTGCAAGAAGCAGTACAGAACGCACAAATGTCATAGAACCTGGAATAAGTAAGGTCATACTCATCTACATTGTAATGTATCCCGTGACTATTTACAGTTCTCGTTTTCCCACCTAATTGGAAGGTAGTTATAGTACACTGCTACCAACTTATCTGTTCAGTAATCAGCGTCGCTAGAGTGACGTTTAGCGTTTGTGCCTGAGAGTTTTACCTTTAAAATAGCGATAATAACAAAATTATAAAATAATTATGTAGTAATACAAATTTCATTTTCGGTGATCACACTTTAGACACTAACAGCGAAATGATGTTTCACAAAAAAGCGGTTTAGTTCCGATTTTGACCTCTAAACATATAAGTTAGTCGCACTGTACAAGGACAAAGCCGTCGATGCTAACAGGAACAAGCATTCGTGCCATTTGTCCCTAGATATTTATTTTGTCTGAAAATTGGTAAAATAAAGCATAACATGGTATTCAGACAATAAATCATATATTTTATACACATTGTACACTATATTATACAATTATATTTACTATTTTAACAATAAATATTGCTTTCCAAAATTAAATAAATTCAGAGTTATTTGATATTCAGATATGTACATATAAATAAGTAGAAATAATAATCTCTAGTTACATTAGGGACGGGTTTTCTTTTTTATTAAAAACTCATTATTGACAACTAGTAATATACGCGACTGCCACGCCACAAACTTATATAGCAACTATCACTAATACTGTGCCGTTTTTTGCAACGCCACCCAGTATTTGTACTAACATAAATATCAGTTTCACGCTATAAAACGTTAATAAATTTAGAACACAAGTTGCTACACTGCGTAGTTGATGTCTGGTTTAGTGCAACCATGAGACTATTTAGAAGTGGAAATCAGCTATAGAGGGCGCCGCTGAAGACGTTATCTTATAAAAGTGTAATCAGAGAACGGTGTCATGTATCGCATATGTCTCCAGAAGCGTTCGAGCATTCGATATAAATCTGTAGGGTAACTCTTGAATCTCGATATCATGCGAAGTGGAAATTGGAATCGTGTATATCATTTTAGGTACTTTAGAGCAAAATATTAACTTTTAGTTACAAATAAATTGAAGGAATCCAATAAAATAACTTTTTATTTTCTAATTACTAAATGTTAATAACCAGTATTGTATTCAAGTGTATCTAAAATGACATACTCGATTCCAATATTGCATGAATCGAGGTTCAAGAGTAACCTTGTACTAGCAAGGAACGGCTGTGCATACTTATCACCAGTGCACGTTTAAAGGATGACAGCCGCAGCTTACGGATTCGCCCGCTAGTTTGTTTGATTTGTCTGTACAGTTTCTTTTCTATAAAATATATATTTGACCTTCGTCAAAAGAAAATAATTTAAAAATAAACTATTCAGATAAACCCAGTATTTTTATAACATGGAATGTAAAAACTTAATACAATAAGAACCGAAACTACCATATCAATGCTCTAAACAGTTTATTATTTAAGTAATTGTTATTACTTCCAAAAGTAAAAAAAAATGCCTAGATATACCGGTTAAATTATAATATCGGATATTATAATCTTCGGAAGGGCACCGTCGGTCAATCTGATTTATCGAGTACACCTGTGTATAAATTGTCGAAAAAAAAGACTAAAAGAAATGTTAAAAACATATAGGTACACGGTCGAATTCAGAAACCCCTTCCTTTTTCTAAGTCGGTAAAAAGAATCTCTCATTTCCCAACATTAACTGTATCAACACTGCAAAATCCGTCTCCAATTAATTTATTACCATGTCGCATTTACACGATAGATGATTTTTTTTCGAAAGATAGTTAATGGTTCCGAGATGGTCGCAGTAGGTATTAAATATAACTCGCAAACCACCATTAGGATCATGATAAAATTTATATGGGCCCACCTAGAAATCACGATCTATATGCCCAAAAAAGAAGGAAAAAATTCGTTTATATATTAGCCGAGTATTCAAGTAAAAACCATAAAAGAACCTTCACTCGAAGTGATAACCTTCCATTTGAAAGTCAGCTAATTACTCACTCCTTGCACCCTGTTCACAAGGCGCGTTTAACGCTCGTAGCCTCTCACGAGTAACAATTTATACTAGTGGTCGCCCATTGGTCGAAATTCGACCATAACAAATTTTAAGAATGCCATCTTCATTTCTCAAGACCAACTACTTTGTTTCCAAACTTATTAGTGGACCACCTGTGATCTTTTATCGTTATCATCAATATATTTGTTTGTATATGTCAATTGTGGGTAATGTTTTATTTATTGATTTAATGTACTTTATAAGCATTGTTATTGAAAAATATAAGCGTTCTGCACTTTTCCTACACATAAACTATAAGTGTGCCAAATTTTATGCTCCTGCGTCCGCGCAATTTTCGTAAAAAGGGGTCCAAAGTTACAGCATCACGTATTAATATATAGATAGATTGCGTCCAGGTACCGCGTTTTGCACCATGTTCAATTACAATTTGAACATACGTTTCTTGTTGGTCTGGTTGGCAATGACGAAAGCCGACGAAATTTAAGATAGATCATCGACTGTAAATATAATTTGTTTAATATTGTATATCTGATGAATAGAAAAAAACAGTTTTTGTACTGTATAGTTGAATCCGCGTTCAACGACCAAAACCCGGATGAGATATAAACATAAACTTAGAAACGTACGTATTAATCAAAGCAAACTGCAAACACGCGTCACAGATCGCGAGTGATTAGTCTTGTAGTGTGGGATTTTAAAACTTTGCTTACGCTTCTCCTGCTGCTGTCATTTTATTTTTTCGACAAGGTTACATTTTAACTAAAATATAATTTTAACTAAAATATAATATCAAATTCTCACTCTTTAAATAACTTGCTTAATTTCCTATGGAGTTGGACAGTTAAACTGATATACCAAGAGCTGACACCATTGTACCGACAAGCCTTGGCAGTGTAGAACAACTATTGGCGCCATAACTGACTTATTGAAAAGGATAAATTACTAGAAATATTCATAATACTATGATTTCCCACCACCTTATATACAGTATTAAACTTACATGGCTATATTAAGTACAGTAAAATAATACAAACGTTTATTATATTGTTATAAATTTTGGAAATGTTTGTCGGTATAGATACCTCTGTTGTTAGATTTAGGTGTAATGTAATTCAATGTTGGAATGTCAATGTTTTTTTGATTATTCGAAAATTTTGTGTGAATTGATTTTTGCATACTTATATTACTCTGTACATTAAAACTAATGGTATTTAACCCATTCGGAGGTTTAACGTTTGGACTTGAAACAAAGTCCGTCCACTCATCATCGTCGTTAAGAACAGGCAAAGATTTTGGCGAAACTTGTGATTTTGGAGCACTAGAAACAAAATCTCCCCAAATATCATCATCAGTTACATCGTGGTTTACATTGTTGACAACTGCATGAACTGGAGTCGCAACTTTACTCGTCCCACTAGTACTAGTCTCACTTTTTAACGAATGAACACTTTCAATAGGGTTAAACCTAGATAAATCTTGCAAGTCTATGCCAGGATTTGGCCAATTTATTTGAGAAAAACTTTCTAGAGATGATGGTTCTAATATTTGAGCAGATTTCTGCTGATTTCGCGGTCCACTGGAACTAGGGAGTGAAGGTTTCAATATTTCAAAATTATTTTGACTTGGTTGTAAATGTACAGGTTTTGATACATCATTAATAAATGTATTTTCGTCTACTTTAAACAACTCTTGGTTTGAAATATTTACACTATTCAATTTCATTTCCTTCTCTGTTTTCGAGCTTGACGTTTTATATTCATGTATACCTCCAATGTCTAATTTTTCAGTCAAAATAGACGTATGAGGTGTATTTTGAGGTAAAATATTCGAAGTTTTGGTAGGTGCAGATTGAAATGTCTCAAAATCATCATCGGGATTTTCCGCAGTATCCTTATTTAGTGGTAGTACTTTGTCATCATTTAAAGAGGATGTATTTGGTTGAGCATCTTTACTAGAAATCGACTCTGTTGGTTTATCACTCCACGAGACATTTGACACAAAATCGGAAAAATCATAAAATGTTTCCTTGACCTCACCTGGATCTGGCCAATTCAATGTAGGCATGGTAGGTTCTAATTTTATTGGTTCTAATATTTGTGTTTTATATACTCCCGGTGGTATCGTAACGTTTTCTGATGTTGCATTTAATGATTTAGTTTGCTTTAGATCAGTTTCCACATTAGAATTCTGTTTAAAGTCTTGGAAATCCCAATACTCATTATCATTGTTAGTTACTTCTTTACTGTTTTCTACTTTGCATGTTTCTATAGTTTGTATTTTTTCAATGTTTTCTACATCTAAATCAGGTTTTACAATTTTATTCAGACTACTATCATAGTGTATCGTTTTGGATCTAGGCGTTTCAGAATCAGTTGGTGTGAAGATATGTGTATCAGGTAAATTTATTTGTCTTAATGGTTGAATACTTAATGTACTAGAGTAAATTTTCGTAACACTTGATGGTACTTCATTAACAAATGTGTCTAGATCTTTAGAAGTTATGGTTGCACCAGGCTTTTCATTTTCTGCATTGCAAGCTGAAACACAAAACAACATTTTTAGTAACACAATACTTTGTTCATATTGAAATTATGTTTTTTTTAATTAATAAGTTATAAGTTGTACACTGAACCTCAGTACATCTCATGGTAAATGTTGTAGGTTGTTACTTTGAAAACACTCAAACTAGTTTCTTTAGGAATCACATATCTTCGTAGAGAGTCCTAATCCCAGACGTTCGAATGATTCATCTTATGATTAGAAAGGCTAAGCAATGAAACTTCGGACGAAAAGGAACATCAAAACAGGTTGTATTGATGACATCCTCCGTTTTGGAGTCAATTAAAAACAACTTGAATTTTAATTCTCCTTCGCAAGAAGGTAACTATTCACTCTTTCCTTGAAGACACTAAAATTATAATCATAATTAATATTCAATTGGAAATGGCACTCTTGGTAGAAAATTACAATCCTTATTTGTTCGGATAAAAGGGGAAGCAAATCCCTTAGTTCGTGCAAAGAGGATATATACTAAAAAGGGTAGATGCACCTTGCCGTAAGACTCAATTTTAGATTAAGAAAAGGTGTTGTTTGAATCAGGGTGTGAAGTTGCTGGACACACGCACCAAAGTGTAGTCTATGGTAGCGGAAAGAATTGCTAGTCTTCCTCGATGCTCAACACTGAGCATTTTGGTTTTAAGAAGTGTACTGCCTCCCATTTATCAACCAACTGTTAGCAGAACCTGTCTAGATGCGAATTCAGTACTCGGAGTCGTCCGTCCATACTGTGCTTGGTAAAATAACTGCATTAAGATGAGTAAGATCGTCAGAAGAAGATGATCAGGCATAAAGAATCGCCTAATCTTGGCCAGATTACCTAACTTTTATCAGTTATACCCTTTTTTCTTTGCCCCCAAAGTTCATTTTACCGTCAATTCGCTAGGTTATGCCCTAAATTGTGACTTGATCACGCATTTTTCACAAAGAAAGACACACCTATGTTTTCGTGGTATCGAAATTCGGATATCACCATGCAGTCGAGCTCAGTACTAGATTGTCACCATACAGTAGAGATTCACCAGGGTTGGCAATAAGATAATTTTATATTCTTTAGGTTGTCTCGAAACCACATTCCTCTCTACTATATAAAAATATCTTAACTGATAGGATATCGACACCGATGTGTAGAAAGACTTCGTATCGCACTATTCTTGCTAAACATCAATATTATGTAACGGCGCTTAGACTTTAAATAAATTTAAATATTCTAATCACAGCTATTCTAACACTGAAGAATTGTATAAGTAGATAGAATATGCGTCCCACACACACGCACTTATTATGTCAACATCCGCGGTGTACCTCCCATCCTTGCAGTAAGCACTAGCGAGACATACAATTTCATTCAATTGTTTCAGTACTGAATCGTCATCAACTGCTAAAACTCTTACAACCATTCTTACTATGTTTCTTTTAAATACATTACTTTGACGATGAATGTGACTGAAATAGCCTGTTTTAAGTGTAGGTTGCGCCCAAAGGGTCAAAGCCTTGTCGTGGCAGTGGGGGCTAAGTAACCGGGGCAGGGCAGAGCCCCCGCGAAACCAACTGGACCAGGAGGGCCGCTCCTCAGTACCCTCTCTGACCAGAGGGGACACAGTGAGGTGGGCCTTTGAGCCCGCGTAGGTTGGCGGCTAACGAGCCTGCGGAGGAGGGGCTGGGCTTTCCATCTAGCCCGCACCGTCGAGATGGGGTTGCAGTAGGTATGGCCTGTCGCCACTGGTACCCCGAAGTGGTGCACGTCATGTCTCCTTACACCACTTCAGATGATACGCGGCCCCTTTTTTAGTAGGGCTGCCTAACGGGAATCAGTAGATCCAACGCCACCGGGGCAGTGAAAGTTTGCGAAAGCGTTCCCACAGCACTGGTACATGGAGAAGGGAATGACACTGCGTGGTTTTAGTCAGTAGGAGTCTTGGATGATGGATTTCCACAATTTCAAAAAAAAGGTGTAGGTTGCGCATTAGCAAGCTGTTAAGCTAAGATTGAGAGAAAGCCTAATTAGAGGCAGCTCAGCACACCATTTTTAGGCGACACTGACGGTTTTGTCAGGACCACTGGCGTTAGTTATGTCTAGGCTGCGAAGTGAGTATTTTATATTATTGACAGATACGGATTCTATAATTAAACGCAAATCAAATGACAATCCATAATATGCAACATATCATGTCATGTTAAACACTGTTAATCTGATAGCGTCAGTGATACTGCAAACTGAGACACATCAGTCAAAACTGATTTTACAGAAATGACGAAAACTTAATATAATTAATTAATATACCTACCTACACTACTTTTTACGTCGACTTATTACAACACAACTATTTATCGTGATTGGTTGACGGTATAAAGGAATGATGTTCCTATTTTGAAATGGAATATCTTGCAGTATCGAGTATTGATGACGATAGACTATATTGCTACTACCTTTTGTTGCATTTTTATACGGTTGTAATATCACTAACTAAATATTATGTTAATTACTTACCGTTTGACAGTAGTTCTGATATTTTGAGTGTGGAATGTTTGTGAGCCATTTGATCTAAAGTAGCCATAAGGTGTTCTAAATCTAGGAGTAGGGCTTCAGCGTATGTGTCTATTGGTTAGGATTAAGGAACAAGCAGAAATACAGGGCAGTGTGGTATCCGTGTGCAAGACATGCAAAGAATTACACAGTGAATCAGAACAATGTGAAATAAGCTTTCAGTTTGCGCCATCTATGTCTTAATGTAGAATTTACATTTCTTTAAGTATACATTACACATAGGAAACAACTTCAGTAAACAACTTTATGTTACCCACAATAATAGGCTATTAAAGTAGTCCAAAAAGAAATTTATACTTTTCATTGTCGGTACTTGGTTAAGTCTTACTGAATAAATACTTTTTTTACACCTTACACAACACACGATTTTTAATTAACCGATTTTACATCTGCTCCTTTAATTTAGTTTTCTCTATTTTTTATTTTAAACTATCCCTGTACTGTTGTTACTGTTGCTACCAATAAAAAAACACTTAAATCGTCAAATCTGTTTTATAGCTTGGTTAAACAATCTTAAATTGTTAAAATATTACTATCTGTTGACAAATTTAAGCATTATAATAATTTTCTGCTTAACTTTAATCAAAGGGCATTGGAGTGTCTCCGACTAGTCGAGCAAAATGAAAAGCACAAGGGCTGCTCTACTACCATTTTTGGAGAAATTCGATGTTTTTGAACCTTCATAATTTTGGTTTGCAGTAGACCATTGCATTTGCATCAGATATAAACATTTTCACAATTTCAACTGTATAGCTCTTAAACTTTAGCCGTCCTATTTGCGGACATATGAATTACCTATATGTCAAAATATTCTCTCCTTACTCTGTCACTAAACCGTGTAGCGGCATGGACTATCTTAAAATTAATACTCTATCTCAACTCCATGTTTATTAATCTTTGGAGATAAGTTAATCTTGCTAACTATATTTATTAATAAGACGGTAAATATTTTCGAGCTCTAAAACCCCCGATTTTGGTCACTAACTCACTGATAATCATCAAAACTCATATGGTACTTCCGGAAGACCTAGAAATCATAAATCTTGTAAGTACACAATTATTTTTTTTATAACATTGGAAGGCAAAGAAGCAGACGGATTTCCTGATGGTAAGAAATTCTCGCCGCCTAGAGACACCAAAGGTGGTAATGGTGCGTTGCCAACCAGAGGCCGGGTTGTTAGGCCTCGAGCAAAAGTAAGTTAACCGGCTATCTTACCCTCCGATCCGGAACACGTCATGACGTTATGTTTGTTATTCATCAACATTTATTTTATCACCTTCAAAATATAATACTTATAATAATTATTTTTTTATTGTATCAAATCCAATTTTCTTTATTTTTTTGTTGTTGTTAGATTGGCACAACTGTTTTACATTTTGGCGCGGTATATTACATACAGTCCTATTTTTAGTTACATCATATTTAATGTATATTGCGAATTTCATAATGGACAAAACAAAGTGACACTTTACAAAACGTGTCAGGCCAATCTTAGCTTACGCAAGTGTAGCCTTCGCACGTACGTACCCGACCCATCTTAAAAAAGCTACAAATAGTCCAAAATAGGTTCATGCGTACTGCCACCGGTTGTCCGTGGTACGTACGCAACGAGGACCTACATCGCGACCTAGATTTGCCTACAATAGCGCAGCATTTCAAAGAAGTATCGGAACGCTACTTTGAAATAACGACTGCCCACCCCAACCCGGTGTTAGCACCCGCGTGTGACTACACACTGGCCGCGAACGCGCCCGCTAAACTTACGAGACCCCGTCACGTGTTATCGGATCCACCGGATCCAATAACCGCAGCAAACGCGAGCCTCCCTCCCAATCCCAACCGGAACACAAATTCACAAGACAGTACACTCCACGTCGCCGCCGGTCTAGGCGACGAAGACCTCTCTGGCGCTCGGCGTTAGGCGCCACTATTCCTCCACCTAGTCCACCCAGTAACCAGAACGCAGCACCAAGTGGAGGTTAGGGTCTCCCGGGAGACAGCCCTTGTTGCTGGTGTTGTAGGAACAGTCCAATCCATCTAAATAATGATGTCTCGGGCTGAGCACTCTGCTCGGCCCTCAAAGCCCGGTGAAGTTGTAAAAACCGCGAGGTAGGTAGGTACACAATAGTCATTCAAAAAAAAAATGGACAAAATCATCGAACAAAGATTTTGTATTAAATTTTGCATCGCCAATGGAATTTCTTGTTCGGAGGCAATGAAGATATTACAGAAGGCTTACGGTGCAAAAACTTTATCAAAAATTCACACTTATCGATGGTACAACGCGTTTAAAAGCGGTCGAAATGTGATGGAAGATTTGTCTCGCTCTGGTAGACCATCAACGTGTGCAACTGAAGTTAATATCGCAAAAATGAAGGAAACAGTAACTGAAAATCATGATTCAACGTTGAAAGAGATAGCCCCCAAATTTTCAGTATCTCACGAGTCGATGATCGAAATAACACTGCATTTTAACTAATCCAAGTAGTATCTTTACGCCCATATCCCCGAAGTGGTAGGCAGAGGCACAACCAGGGCACCCACGACTAGCCGAAGACACTAAGTCCCACAAAGTGATACGTGGCAAGCCTACCGCCATATACACATTACACATAACCAATCTCGGGAAATGTTAACCTTGTTAGGAAATTGAAAAACCACAATTTTATTTGTTTGTTGCCCGCCCCGGGATTCGAACCCGAGACCTAAAGAAATCAAGTCCGACGCCAGACTTCTAGCCATCTAGCTTCTAGCACATTGGTGATTAACTAATCATTTGGATATTATATGAAATATGTTGCCCCTCCGCTAGTAACAAAAGAACTAAATTTTCCCCAAAAACTCAATCGCATGAGAGTCACTGAGAGCGTGCTAGAACAAATCAATTCCAACCCAACATTCATGAAACACATTGTTACTGGTAACGAGACGTGGTTTTACGAGTTTGACATGCAAACTAGTTCACAAGCTTCAGAGTGGCTCGTTTTAAGTTCCAACGCCAAACTCGTTCAAAAGTCTGTCGTATTGAGTGTTTTCATTGACTATAGCAGTGTTGTGCCCTCGGAATTCTTGCCAGAAGGTCAAAAAGTAAAAAAGAAATATTATTTGAGAGTTATGCGGCGTTTAAGAGAGCAAATTCGTTTTTGCGTCCAGCTAATGCGTCTTCCCACAAGGCCATAATAGTGAGCGAAGTTTTGACCAAACACTCAACAAATGCCATCAAGCTACCACCAGATGTGACTCCAGCTGACGTCTTTCTTTTTCCTAAACTCAAATTACCACTTCGTAACGGGTGTCACGAAGTGGTAATTTGAGATTAGGAAAATGATTCCATTCAGTAGAAAACATAAAAGAGAACTGAAATCAATTTAGGAAACAGCGTTTAAAAATGTTTTGTTGATTGGGTTATTGGTTGGCGTAAGGGCGTTTCTGAAGGGGCATACTTTAAAGGTGATTAAATATTTTTTTTTATAAATAACAGTGTGTTTTGTGGTTCATTTCCCGGTACTTTCTTGGCAGAATAGAAATAAGATATTAAGAATTTTATTTGCTAGAAATTCATTACTTTATAATAGAAGTAAGGGTATTCAAAAATACCAGTAACCAAAAAGTAACTTAGTTCTTCACTGTATTAATATACAATATGACAAAGTTTTATAAGCTGTTTTGGAGAATGTGCAAATTTGTTGACTTTATGTTGTTTTCTTTTAATCAGGCGTTACTTCTCGCTACAACAGTTACACTGCTCCCGCGGAACTCACAAAATAAAGGCTTCTTCTATATCCGATTTTATGTTGTTCAAACCCATTTTCGTTCAAAGTTTTCATTGAGATTTAAAATTTTTATTTTCTTTAAAAACTTCCTAATATTAGTCCAGGTCCTTTATATCGAACAAAATAATAGAGCATCTGCCTTTTGTCTTTTACCATCAGGAGAGTGAACACTGTGGATGTGGTATCTTTCAACTTGGGAAAAATTGTTTCAGCAACATTAGAGTCAATTTAATTACACACCCACACATGATACTTGTCAGTTCCGTGTAAGGTATGGGCCCCTTATATTTTAGTTTTGTGTACATTTAGCTACTAAGTTTCGACTGCATTGTTCTAATAGTTTGGGAATAAATTGACTGTGACACAAGGACAAAAGACATTTTTTTTTCACATCGTAACATCTAAAAATATAAAGATGCGTTTGGGTAAAACCAAAAAGTTTCACTTGGAAAAACCATAATGAGTAAAAATTTACTAAGATTTTTTTGGTATGTGACATTAATTATTAAACTTATATTTTTTTTAGAAAACTGCAACGATCATAAAACTGAAATGAAGTAATTTTATTTACTTGGCAAAAGTATTGGGAAACCGCAATGTGATACAATATGTTGGTGTAACTAAGTATTTTGTAACATACCTACATATTCTACAAATCATTATTTTCAAAAGAAATATTTATTACATATATAAAAACTTATAAAAAATGCATTTGTCATTTGACTTTTTTCTGCTGTATACAAATCTAATATGTTACTTAGAAATAGTTGGCGCAACACTGTAATTTCAAAAAATATGTTAATAGCAAAGTTTTACAAAATATGTGAAAGTGATAATAATTATTGTTATTTTAACTGCTTTATACACTAGCATTAAGACTATGTTAACTATTAAATTCGCAAATATTACTTAAATTGAAACTAATTACCCCCAAAATTTAATAGAAAATGTAGCATTGAGCTTTGGTATTACCAAAGACAATATATATTATAGACCTACAATGTAGTATAAAAACATGTAACCCAATAATTAAGTCCTTTCTGAGACAACAGATGTCGCTGTGGGTATCGATTTGTCTTTTTAAGACGGTTTTTACAATTTATACGTCTAATCTGAGTCTTATATCCGTATAAAAGCAATGTTAATTTATTAGATGGCGCTGTTCCTAGTCATTGTGAAGTAACCTTTCATATAATTTACGCTATTCCATAATTTTATTGTGAACTAGCCGAACCGGCGAACTTTATATTGCTTGACATTAATAGTTTTTAACAGTTTACATTGATTGA
>NJDD01004560.1:10863-24017 GCA_002245505.1 Calephelis nemesis | reverse complement strand
GCGACGGTTGTTCGATACAAGCCGAGTGACTTATTTTATATTTGGACTTGGATTATAATCGCAACTCGAGGCTTTTGCACTAACGTACATATTTTTAGGCTTGTTCTTTGTGTAAAATGTGATAAAGAAAATTTCACCCTTCACATTCATATCATGATTTTATTATTTTATTCATATTTTAAAATTTGCCGTTCTTTAAAATTTGTTTGCCGCCCGCAAAAAATTTCCGCCCTGGGCAGTAAAAACACGCTGCCTATTATTCTGGTGCGTTGCCAACTTAAAATTGAGATTGTCTCTTGTGTGAGTGCTACCTTAACCTCAAAACTGAAACACACTACTAATGGTACTAATCCGGTAGAGCCATCGTAAAACTCTACCACATAGTCAAAGTCGCGGTAGCAGTGAAAATGAACCAAAGAGCTACATGTGCTAGGAAAGCAGTTGGCCTCAATTCAGCAAAGGAACGCAGGAGTAGGGGAAAATGGATTTAATAAATGTATGGATAAGTGGATTACTTTTAAACTAGGATTTTTTTAAAAGCTTTTGCTCTTACTAACCTCACGGTTTTTACAATTTCAGCGGACTGTAAAATAAAATAAGGGTTGGACGTGCAACTAAACTTTTACACGTGTTGGTCCGGGCTCCTTTGCAGAATAGACCGTCTACCTTCCTGTCAGGCAGCTCGTAAAAGGCGAGCATAGGCTTACCGTCACGAACACCGTGACATCTGACTAGGTTAGTAGAGAGATAATAGTGTCGCAGCGACTAACCCTGATTGGTACCATCGCCTTACCTTTTCTGCAGCTATGACGTCATGTCGTGTCCCGGTTTGGAGGGTAAAGTAGCCGGTAAATTTACTTTTGCTCCAGGCCTAACATCGCGGCCTCAGGTTGGCAACGCACCATTACCACCTTTGGTGTCTCTAGGCGGCGTGAATTTCTTACCATCAGGAAATCCGTCTGCTTGTCTGCCTTCTAATATCATAAAAAAATATAAAAAATATTAGTCTTCCAGGTGACGAATTATGTATCAATGAAAGACGTCGGTAGGCAAAATCAGGGAATTTTATTATTTCACGATCGAAACCAATCTTACAAACCTCTTTTATTGTCATTTGTAGTATCCACGTGTCAGAGTCCTAGTAAGCCCTTTTGTTACAGTAACAATTGGTTGATATTGAATAAGGGACCATGGAGTATCAGGTATGAATGGTCCAGGTAGCAAATGGTGTACCGGAAGCGGTAAAAATGCTTTTTGACCTATCCATAAGTAGTTGAGATACTGTGTATCACATTTAAAGCGAATCGAAATTAGTTTACCCCTTTTAAAAGACGAAAGTATTTAAAGCTAGCTGATAGCCGAAAGCTTCTCTCGCGGTTTAAAATTACCTTAATCTTTTTACATGAAATCGTAACATAACGTATATTCAAGCCCATATCCCCGAAGATGTAGGCAGAGGCACAACCAGGGCACTCACGACTAGCCGAAGACACTAAGTACCACAATGTGATAGGTGGCAAGCCCATCGCCAATCACATATTGAATCCCGAGCAACATTTTTTTTGTTGCCCGACGCTGGATTCGAACCCGGGACAACATGCAGTCAAGTCCAACAACTGAACCGCTAGACCACAGAGGCGATAATAGATAATCCGTATAGAAATCGGTCCGTTCGTTTAGGTTTTCGTGCACACTCATATCTACATACACGTTAAATTTATATACTTAACCCCTTTTTTTCCGTCATGGGGTTATAATAGTAAAGTTTACGAAATACCTCCAAAAGTAAGATGTATATGTATATTTAAATCTTGGACTAATTTTGTCAGTGCTTAACCCTCAGCTACCTAGCACCTATTATTGTCCTTTAACCACCTACGTGCGGTCGGAGAGACCGCTAATAGATTAATGCATTTAATTTAAAATCTATGGTAACGAATTGATATTCGGTTGAATAAGATGCATATTTATCCTCACATCCTTCATTTTAGCACCAAAAGTAGTAACATTAAAACAATAGTCTTATAAAAATAGCAAAACATTTGTGAAGTAACCTTTATGGCACCAAAAATCACTACTCTCAGTTAAAGAGATCTTTATCAATAGGAACTTAATTTTTATACTTCGTTTTCTCATTTCTAATAATTTAAATAAACTAAAAAGAAAATTAAAATAAAAAATAAACAAAACACGAAAAAATACACAAAATTGCAATGTTTAAAGTATTACAATTTTAATACAATTTTACGAATACAGTTTTTTACGTCCATCGAAACGTTTCATTCATTTTTTTTCGCGGCGTTCCATGTGCGGTTTTGTAAGTTGTTGAGTTAACATTTTCAGCAATATAAATTGACTTTCAGTCTTTTGAGCTTGGTTGTTGCAGATGATTACATATGCATTAGAAGCAGAGATGTCTAACATTCTGCAAAATATAGCTAAAGGCCATTTTCGCATCCGATGAGAAGTGGAGTAGGTAGTTCGCGAATCTTTGATCTAGTAAATCGATGCCTATTCATGTTTGGTTATAGTACAATATCATCTCAGGTTTATTGGTACTTTGGTCATTACTTGCAGTATGATGCATTGCTTGAAAGCAAAACCACTGCCTTGTTTTTGTTTGCTACGTAAGATAACAAACATAACGTACATAAATTCAAACAAGGAAGTATATATTGGTCGCTGCCTAGATGGTTTGAACTGGGGCCGGTGTTTCGCGTTTGATTTTTGTTATTTTTCGTCATTTATGTTGATTTTGAAACTCAAACAGTAAAAAGAAACAATCACAAAAAGTCACACAACCACCTAGGTGCGGTCAGGGAGACCGTTGGCGAAGTATTTTTACTTACCCTGAGTCAACACGCGCACGAAGTCACTCAGCGAGGGCAAGCGCGATTCTAATTGGTGTACAGAAAAGGTACATGAACGCGCTGTTGTGCACGCCACTCAAACATGGAGATATTTGAATTTGAAAAACGGTTGCGGTCTGTGAGACCGCTCGCAGGTGGTTAAGGGTTAAGAAAAAGCGCGATTTAGCGAGCGAAAGATAAGCTTTAATTCCTAGAACATATGACGCTGATAATCGTACATGTTGCATCACATGTTTTTTTTATTTGTACCTGCATGACGTATTAGAGGCACAACAAAAATTGACTTGATGTATGTTTGTGTCCTTCTATGGTCTTTAAAAGTGAATAAAACAAGAAATCACGTAAATAAAAATTATGATCAACGCAGGCTTTAAAAGAGATTAAAACAGAAATTCACATAAATACGAGTAAGAAGCATGATCAACGCAGGCTTTAAAAGAGATTAGAACAGAAAATCACATAAATAAAAAGCATTATTAAAGCGGGCTTTAAAAGAGATTAAAACAGAAAATCACATAAATAAAAAGCATGATCAACGCGGGCTTTAAAAGAGATTAAAACAGAAAATCACATAAATAAAAAGCATGATCAAAGCAGGCTTTAAAAGAGATTGGAACAGAAAATCACATAAACAAAAAGCATGATCAACGCATGGTAAGAACCTTTAAGACTAGTGCAATGTATCGCGACTGTTTCAGAGTTCAGCACTGCTAAAACTTAGGTCGCTGGATATTTTATAAAAATTATTTGCGGAATATGTGTGTTAAAAAGTTGTTACAATGATATTTAAGAATACAACATATTCTACCACATTGTGGTGTGCAATTAAATATTTATATACATTTTAACATTTAAATCTCAGCACTCATTTATATTTTTAATAGACATTTTATTAATCTATTAGTTTAGTAAGTTTGATAATTTATTACAAATAAATTTAAAGATAGATTAATTTTAAAATAATTTAAAAAACCTAGCCAGTCAGGAGAAGAACCAGCAAAACAAACTCCCAAAACTTATAAATTATCTCTGTTTTAAAATTCCTTGCCAAAATTTCAAATAAGTCAAGCTGGTTTTATGTTTGATTTACTAGTTTGATACGAGGTTATCTAAAGAAAAGTAAATAATTTTAAATGAATTTTAAACAACGGTAAGTTAAAAAAAATCTTGTAGCGGGCCACTAAATTATAATTAATCACCTATAAATGGCAGTAAATATTACGATTATAAAACGATAACATAAGGCAATTTTTTTAATTTTATAATCTTTCATTAAAGTAAAATCTATTTATGAAGTTTTAACATATGAAATACACAATATATATGTTTGAAGTATCGATTCAGTATCTTAATTGTTCAAATTACAAATAGTCTTTTAACATTTCGACCATTAATTTTTTACAGGAGGTTAATATTTTTTCCAAAAATAAAAAAAAGCCTCGGCGGGCCGGATTAAAACCTCTCAAGGGCCGGATCCGGCCCGCGGGCCGTAATTTGCCCACCACTGCTTTAGGCATATTTCAACCTATCCAACCCGGAGAACTTCGTTCACTTAGCACTCTTTACTCTCTGTATGCGCTGAATGGGGACTTCACGTGAAGATATGTATGTGTATTTAGGATGACTTGCACGTCCAAATGTTTCTCTACATTTCAAGTTCACGTTACATCTGTAATTTCTAAACTACAAAACTTAAGACTTCAAAAAATTACGGGGCAGTCTATGAAGTAAAAACCTACTACAAATCGAAACACGAATAAACTAAATCGGACTTCGCTTAATGAATTCGAGGCCAATTTTCATTTTATTTTTGCCCCTCTCTTACAGGAACCTCTTTAGTTAGTGGGATAAAATTAATGGGGGAAAAAAAAAGTATCCTATACCCTTTCTCGGAACACAAAATACACCTACCTGCCAAATTTCGTTACAATCGGTTCAGTACATTTGGCGTGAATCGTGGTCGATATATAGACAGACAGACAGACCTAAACCAATTTTTTTAATCTTCAATATACATAATCTACTCTTCTACAGATTTATTTTAAGTATGGATATTGATATAGAATGTATCCTATCTTATTATTCCTATCCTATTTCCTATTAATGTTATAATTAATGCGAAAGTTTGTATGTTTGTTTGATAACTTCTTCATGCATAAACTGCTGAACCGATTTTCATTAAACTTGGCACACACATAGAGGGTTACTTGGATTAACACAGAATAATTTTTATTCTAAAAAAAAGATTCTGTGGGACTATGAACCACGCGGGCAACGCCGCGTGTAACAGCTAGTGTCCAATATAAGTGTTAGTTACCTCTTTTAAAGTTAGTTTATCCTTGATGCCCCTGAAAGCGTTGTGACTTATGTATCTCAGGTTCTGATTGTGACATAGATGGAGGACTCGTAGGCTCTTCAGTGGTGTAAAGGTACTTCGCTTTATTTCCTCTAAGTGGTCATTTTCAGCAACTTCTAATTCTATAAGATTCGGTAAACCTGAAAGAAATATTTTTTTCTTGACTCATGTAAACAAAAAATATACAGACTTTCTGAGAGTAAACAAAAACTAACATTTAAATTCTTTAGATACTAAAAGTTATAATGAGCTTGAGGCTACGATGTCTAGCAAGCTCCTGATAGTATAACAAAAGTAATAAGTTATGTATACCGATCCTTGTGAATCCTCACAAAACTTCCACTTTGTCGCCTCATAAATAATATATTGAGTGAAATTAGTCAATTCTGGTTGCATTTTGTACAATTTTGTTCAATTAAAGTGCACAAATGAAATAATTACGAAGAAATTAGTGTATCGTGTATTCCATGTTCCCGCAAAATCTTACCAAATGCACTTGAGTAAGTAGACCATCGCTTTACTTAAAAACCTGACTTGATTTTCTTTGGCATCTAATGACGAATTTTTAATATTGTAAGCCCGATTTCATATTTTTAAATGAAGAAACACTTGTACTGTAAGTAGTACTACTACTAGTAAATAAAATAAATAAATATCCCTGGACAATACACAAAAATTAAATCTAACCCCAAAGTAAGCAAATTATATGCTTGTGTTATGGGTGTTAGTCAACGATACTAATACATAGATTTACTTAAATAGATAACAGAATATATTTAATAAACACCCAGACCCGGAAATGCAGACATCTAAATGTTCATCACACAGATGGCTCCCCCGTCGGGAATCGAACACCCGAGCCTCGCGGTTGGTCGATGTTGTTAGGCGTGTACGCTAGCCACTGACCAACGAGTAGTTTTAAGTTCTAGCCCTGATGATGCTGTCATAAGCGGAACCGATAGGCTATTTATAAAATAATAAATTATGAGTGATACGTAAAACAGTACAAGTGTTTCGTCATTTAAAAATATGAATATTTGAAAGTTTTACCAAGCGCCGACGATGAAAAATATAAGCCCGATTTTGCCAAATTGGATAACATGATTCCAACATTAACTTAACTAATGGCAAATGCTTATGCCAATGCCAAAGATATAAGAAGAAAACTAACATTAATAAAAAAATAAGGAAACATTTATGCACATAAATCCCGTCTTACAGACGATCTGTAACTGGAAAATCTCTATTTCCACAATCATCAATTATTTTTTGTTACATAGATAAATAAGTTAATAATGTTTCTGAAGATTTTATTCGCTGATGTAAGTAAAGGTGGTAAGAAAGTAAGATTTAAAGGTACTGTTAGGTACTGTACCTAGTGACCATAAACTTCAGTGATATCAGCTGATGAAGTGTAATGAAGTTTCTCTTTTTTTGCATTTTTTTTTTTCATTTATAAAATCTGTCACACGTACCAGTATTATGTTGTTTTTATGGAATCGTTAACCAGATTGAAACTCTGACATTTTCTATGAGAATCTCGTAGTTAAGACACATGCGAATTGCATTTTTTAATATCTTTTTTTTTATATGTCAAGAACGGGAGAACGTTCCAAGGACAGCAGGCAAAACTGTAGGAAGCGTAGCCAATATTCAAAAGAGATCGCTGAAATCTTTCCATTGAAAGATATGGATCCAAGGAAATGTAATACAGTCCGTATGACCAATGACAAATACTTACCAATGAAACTGTCGTCGTCCAATTCCAGTATCGGGTTATTGTTGAAGGTTAAGTACTGCAGCGTGCTCCCAACGATGCTCAAACTCTCTGGTACCGTTATAAAAAAGTTACCAGACAGGTCCAGCTGCCGAAGTTTCTCTAATCCTCTAAACGTATCTATTGGTACGTCTTCAATGCCTGTTTTTGATAAATCCAAAACCTGCAAATATGTTTAAAAAATAATTTGCATTTCTAGTCACAAAAAGATGCAATTTTTAGCGATTGATCAATCTTAAGATAAAATGCAACGTTTCCCAAACAGTAACAAAACTAACAACAGAAAGAAATAACGTTTAATTATTTATGCATTATAATCCTATGATATTATAAATTCCAAACTTTGTATGTTTGTTTGTTTGCTTTCTACTCCTTCGCGCAAAATCTGCTTAGCCGATTTTCATAAAATTTGGCACACACATAGAACTTCTATGTGTGTGCCAAATTTTATGAAAATCTTTTAAAGTTAAAAAATTATTAACTTGAATTAACACATAGGATAGTTTTTATCTCGAAAAATTATTCTTTGGGACCAATAACAAGGACAACGTCGCGGCCGCGGAACTCTACCACCCGTTTGTTCTTAACGTAAAGGTTTAAAGAGCCTAATACTTAAGATGATAGGCAGATATTAACAAAATGATAAAGTGTAAATTTTAAAAAATCAAGTCAAACATTGAAGTTCATAGAAAAAAAAAATATTAATAGTTAGGAGTTATGTACCGCTCCCGGTCTTGGTTTGAACTCCGGGTCTTTAATTAAATGCGTGTCAAATTTCATGAAAATAGTTCCAGCGTGAAATCGTAACAGACTGGCGGTAATTATTGTTCAAGTTCTCGGTGATGTAATATTCTTAATAATGTTTTCATTCAGTGTAATTTTTACTAACATAACATTACTATTGATTTTTTGTATGGGGATTTACCCTTATCTTTAATGATACTACAACGGATAAATAATGCAGTAGTCTTAATACCACGCCATATCATAATTCATATTATAGCTTATCACTTAATGCTTAAAAAATATGATTTATGCTTTGTGATCTTTAGTATCTGTTATAAGGATTTACATTTATACACTTACAGAAAAAATGTTTTTAAGTAATCGTAAAAATAAATTTAATCAGAGTTGGGAAGACTAAGTTGCTTACAAAGAAGAGATCATAATGTCTGCTACAATGCTGCAGTTTTTCACAAAGATGACAGAAGTCAGAACTTAAGCATATAGGTGCAGGTCATGTAAACTGTAAAGGACCGTCACTGTAATGGACACACCAACTCACACTTGCCTTTTTGATTTTTGTGTAGAACGTCTTTACTCTCTTGTTTAAATGGCTTTATTTTTTAGTTTAATTAAGCTATTGGCACAATTTGACTAAAAAAAAGTGTCTCTGTGGTCTAGCGGCCCGGCGTCGGACTTGACTTCTTGAAGTCCCGAGTTCCATCCTCGGGTCGGGCAAAAAGAAATTAGAAAATGTGTATTTCTCCATTTTCTAATAAAAATAAAGTTGCTCGGGATTGGATGTGTTGGCGATAGGGTTGCCACCTATCACATCATAGAACGTAGTGTCTTTGGCTAGTCGTAGGTGCCGTGGTTGTGCCTCTGCCTATTCCTTCGGGGAAATGGGCGTGAAGATACAATAAGACTAAACTAAACTAAATTTAAGTTTTGAAGTTTTAAACTGCTTTTGTTGTTTTGCAAAAGAATAAACGACAGAAGTTAACCAAAGCTTACAGGATTGATATTGGTAAGAATTTTGTTGTGCACTTACTAAACTAATGCTAACGTTTAATCTATTCCTTGGAAAATATTGATTAAAAACGTCTCATTTTGATAAGTGGACCGAACTAATCCGACATGTCGAAAATTCTCCGTCTCTTGTTTTTGTCAAATTTGAATAAAGATTTAGATTTAGTCGCCTCTGTGGTCGAGCGGTCCGGGTATTGGACTTGACTGCATGAGGTCTCGGGTTCGAATCCCGGGTCGGCCAACAAAAAGAAAATTGGATTTTTCCAATTTTCAAAAAAAAATGTTGGTCGGGATTGGAAACGTGCCCGGTTGGCGATAGGCTTGCCACCTATCCCATTATGGGACTTAGTATCTTGAGCTAGTCGTGGGTGCCCTGGTTGTGCCTCTGCCTACCTCTTCTGGGATATGGGCGTAAAGATATTTTTTTTTAAATAAAGATAGAATGCACCTTAAATAAGTTTGTGCTCGACAGAATCACTACCATTGGCACAAACTAAACTAGACTAACTTAAACTTTAAAACTACTTTTGCTGTTCTGTAAATGACAAACAACGGATGTGAACTTACAGTTTTACGCTTACAGGATTTTTATTCCCCGGACAAGTTACACAAATTGAATAAATTGAACTCCAAAGTAGGCAAATTATATGCTTGTGCTATGTGTGTTAGTCAACTATTCTAATACATAGAAATACTAAAATAGATACCAGAATAAATTTAATAAACACCCAGACCCGAAAATGCAGACATCTAAATGTTCATCACACAAATGCCTGCCCCCGTCGGGAATCGAACCCGAACCTCGCGGTTGGTCGGTGTAGTTAGGCGTGAACGCTAGCCACTCGAACAACGAGGCGGTCAAAGAGGATCTTAAATTTTTAAGATAAATACAGCATCACTCGAGATTAGACAGTTTTAATTATAATTTTTATTTAGTTTAGTTTAGTTTGAGCCAATAGAATTGCTACTAATTTACCTCTAAATTTTTTGCGCTTGATATAGCGAGGACAGTTACGTGATCCAGAATCTCAATAGGGTTATTGTTTAGATAGAGGCGCGTCAAGTTCGGCGTGTTCTGGAACAGGTATCGGTCCAGAGAGTGGATCTGGTTGTAACCCAGGTTAAGGGTCTCCAATGCCAGGTCTCCGTACCTGCCGTTCTCGTACGGCCCTTGGAATATCTCACTGCGGAGAATGTCCCCTGGAAAAGTAATTTTGTATCATTAGATTTGAGGACCTTATACTTCTCGTAATACAGAGATTTCATTAGTAACGAAGGTGTTTACTCATGGCACAAAGTATCTTAATAGTATTTAAATGATTAAAACAAAAAAGAAAATTGGGTTTTTCACATTTTCTTATAAAAAAATGTTGCTCGGGATCGGAAATAAGCCCGGTTGGCGATAGGCTTGCCTATCAAATTTTTGGTCTTAGTGTCTTCTGCTAGTCGTGGGTGCCCTGGTGGGTGGGTGCCTCTGCCTGCCTCTGGGTGGGTGAAGATGCTAAATAATTAAAATTACTTATTTTATAAATACCTAATAAAATTTTTGCACACCACAAGTTGGTAGCCTAGTTGCCTTAATAATTTTGTAACATCTTTATATTACTCATATTTCCCAAATCAATATTATTCATTTTCTCCAGTATCATAATCTGACTCGTCTGAGTAACTACAGAAATCCACTTTTGGGCTCCCCTATTGCTATTAAAACGATAATTTACTGCCTTGATTGCGATTTGCAAATGATGTTTAAGATAAAGTTGAATATATAGAAAAATTCCTCAAAAAAAATTAAACCTGGTAAATTTGTTAAATTTCTCTTGATTCAACATCAAGTCAACGATTTCATAACCTAAGTTTAGATAGGTACCTAATTTTTTTTTGAATGACTAATCTGTTGCCATCCTCGCGGTTTTTACAACTTCACCGGGCTTTGTGGGCCGAGCAGAGTGCTTAGCCCGAGACATCATTATTTAGATGGATTGGACTGTTCCCTACAACGCCAGCAACAAGGGCTGTCTCCCTGGTGACCGTACCTCGACTTGGTGCTGCGTTCTGGTTACTGGGTGGACTAGGTGGAGGAATAGTGGCGGCTCGTCGCTCGGCGTTAGGCGCCGGACGGAAGAGAGGTCTTCGTCGCCTAGACCGGCGGCGACGGTGTAGTGTAGTGTTCTGTGAATTTGTGTTCCGGTTGAGATTAGGAGGGAGGTTCGCGTTTGCCACGGTTATTGGATCCGGTGGATCCGATAACACGTGACGAGGTCTCCTAAGTTTGGCGGGCGCGTTCGCGACCGGTGTATAGTCACATGCGGGTGCTAATACCGGGTTGGGGTGGGCAGCCGTTATTTCAAAGTAGCGTTCCGACACTTCTTTGAAATGCTGCGCTATTGTAGCCAAATCTCGGTCGCGATGTAGGTCCTCGTTGCGTACGTACCACGGACAACCGGTGGCAGTACGCATGAACCTATTTTGGATTACGTACATAATCTACATAACAGTGATTAGGTAATACAATATATACCTGTATGTATACGTAAAGCATACTATTGGAGAAGGAAACACATCACTACACAGTATAAAACAAAGTCGCTTCCTCTGTCCCTATGTATGCTTAAATCTTTAAAACTACGCAACGCATTTTGATGCGATTTTTTTAAATAGATAAAGTGATTGAAGAGGAAGGTTTATATATATATTTTTTAACCGAGCGAAGCCGTGGCGGGCCGNNTTTAAGATAAAATTGGAATGTAAATGAAAAGAAGTTTTACCGAGTAAATTTGTTAAACTCATCAACGATTTTTTTAATTTTAAGTTTAGATAGGTATCTAATCTACATAACAGTGAATAATATGTACCTTTATGTATGCGTAAAGCAATTTTTATATATGGACAGGCCTTTTATTGGATAAGGAAATACATTCGTAATAAAAATATGTTCAAACTAATTTTAGACTCCTGACAACCTTATCTTATACATGTTGATCGATTACCTGATATAAGGTTGTTGCTCAGATCCAAATAAACCAGGTCTTCGATGTTGCTGAATGCGTCATCTTCTATGTCGACGATTTTGTTAGATTTGAAACTGATAGCTATTCTGTTCCCCGGTACATTTGCTAGCTCCGTCACTTTAGTAATACTGTTGTTGAAGAATGTTATTAGCACATGACCTGGAAATGATTAGAATAAACATTATTGTCGCCCTGCAAAGGATACTCTGAATATGTAATGCTATTTATCTGTCTTGCGAATAGTTGTCGTTCTTTTTTTTTTGTAAGTTTTGTGTCTCTGGAAAAAAGCCAACACATAGACCAGCAGACGCGCGCATGGTGCGAAGGTTGAGCTGCTTCATGTCTGTCTATTCCAATAGCAGGTCCTTGGGAAGTTAGTTTTATTATGTTTTTTTATTTTCGTATATGGATTAATCTATTATATTTATATCTTGTATGTACAAATACTGTACAAACAATAACTTTTCTCAATTATTCTCTACCAGTCAGCCAGCAGGCAGAGCCGAAACGATTGTGGTGGGTTGATTACATCAAATGAGGAATGACTTAGCAAAAGGAAAATATGTATAGTATTGTATTTAAATAATAAAAATAATAAATAAATTATATAAACATTGGAGAATTCGATGTTCTTTTAAGTTTTATTTCTTAAAATAATTGGTTGGGTAGTTTTTGAGTTTTAACAATATTAGGATCTACAATCAGGGGCGGATTTCCCAATAGGCCGAGTAGGCCCGGGCCTAGGGTGGTAAAATTTGCTCTGCTCAGAAAGCCAGGCAAAAGATTGTGAATAACGATTCATTGCTTCTCACAAATAGAAATGGTAAGAATCAGTATCTGAAATACTGATTGAGGTAATTAAATCATTTACTGACTATCGTTTTTTATTTCATTTTTATTTAATTTTTATAGTTGATTTAATTTTGCATGCTTTACAGCACATAAGAGGGGGGGGGGAATCTTTCGTAGGCCTAGGGCAGCCAACGTATCAAATTCGCCCCTGTCTACAATTCTATTTTCTAACACTAAGATGTCAGGAATATGTTTACTAACTGTCACGGTTCAATGAATGAAGTAAAAAAGAGATTCTTTTTAGTCAATATTAAATCTTTAATGCTGCCTTAACTTCTGCTATACATAAAGCACAAATGAATTCGTAAAAAATACTGTAATTAAAAAAATTATGCAGTCAAGGCAAGCAGTCGGATTTCCTGATGGTAAGAAATTCACACCGCCTAGAGACACCAAAAGTGGTATTGGTGCGTTGCCAACCTGAGGCCGGGATGTTAAGCCTCTAAGAAAGGTAAGTTTACCGGCTACCTTATCTCCCGAACCGGAACACGCCAACGGCAAGCATTGGACGTTATGGCGGCAGGAATAAGTAAGGC
>NJDD01004556.1:0-15540 GCA_002245505.1 Calephelis nemesis | reverse complement strand
TGAATTGTTTCCAGAGACGGAAGGCTTTATGGCAGCCATCCAGGACCAAGTAATAAAAACCTGTAACTATCAAAAGTACATTATGAAGATCCGAAACGTGGTTGATGTGTGTCGGCGTTGCAACAGTGCATCTGAGACGATCCAGCATATTACTGGATCTTGCAAAGCAATTGTACAAACAGATTACAAACATAGGCATGATCAGGTCGCCAACATCGTTCATCAAAAACTCGCACTGAAATACAGCCTGATACTAACACCCCCAGTACCTTACTATAAATACTGTCCAGAAACGATTTTAGAAAATACGTCGCACAAATTGTACTTTGATAGAGCGATAGTTACCGATATAACAGTTCATTATAATAGGCCGGACATTACATTATTAGATAAAATCAATAAAACAGGATATTTAATTGGCATAGTAGTTCCCAATTCTCATAACATCCAAACCACCATAGCGGAAAAATTAAATAAATATATAAAACTAAAAGATGAAATAACCCGCATGTGGAATTTGCGTAAGGTAACCATTGTACCAAAAGTTCTATCCACAACAGGCATTATCCCAAACAACTTGCACAACTCACTAGAGGAATTAAATTTACCCAAATACACTTACATTACTCTTCAGAAATCAGTCATTCTAAATACGTGCCGTATCACTAGAAAATTCCTGCAGTTAAACCCAACACACCAACACTCTCAGACAAATACATTATAATGTCCACTTGGCTTTGGCCCGTGGATGTTGTAAGTTACCGGTTGGTCTTGGCCAACCGAGAAGGAATAATCCTACAAACACAATAATAATAATCCTCACTGTAACTGTAGATGTCTAATCCAACCGCAGATATTGTCGGCAGTAGATTTAATTGCTGTATTATTCCAGCTATTTAAGTAGTTTTTGTTAGAGGAATCGTACAGTGCGGCATATCAAGCATCAAAATTGAACAGTTTACCTTCTTCGGATTCGGAGAAAATCATTATTTGTGCAAATTGAACGTGTTTTCACTCCAACGTCAGTGCCATTACTAGTTTGCGGTCAAGCGACACGTCGCTGACTTCCTGTCGCTAGTCACAGAAGGTATTTCACAGAATTATAAAGAAACCCGAGGTGTCATGGCGACACATCGCTTGCTACTGCTGCGTAGAGCCGTTTATGACCTCAGACCTTTAGCATCATGAAATTCGAAAAAATCGTGAGCTCTTGGACTATAGCATTTAAACCGAAAACAATATGAGTAATCCATTCATGTCAGTGCACAAAAGCAATATCCCAAATGAAAGCTAGTTTTTGTTAAGCAGTCTTTGTAAGAGTATCGAAATATTGGATAAAATTTGAGCTACACTATACTCCTTTGTGCAGGTTTAAAATATTTTTATCACTGATACGTATGGCCATTGTTCTGAAAATCTGATCGATTTGACATATTGGGATGGTGTATTCGAAAAATTACCAAGACCTTTATTTTGGCATAATAATTGTCTAAGCTCTCAAATTACAACATGATCTTCAGGACTAGTATGCGTACCGTTTTTATTTACAGCAATAAGAGCATATTTCGAATGTATGAAGAGTACTCACGTATACCATAAATGTTTTAGCGTAAGTAATAATTCAGTAGTTTTTAATAATTTAGTATTTTATTAAATTATAAAGTACGTAATTTTGTGAAAGTTTATGTAAGTTTTTTTGTTACTAGGTTTGCAGTGTAATTATTCATATTTCACCTAATTGAATGTAAAGAAGGAGCCGAGGAGAGTCTAGAAAAAAAGACGCCTATTAGCTTAAGCTCAAGAACGTAATTTTCTGCGTTTCGATTCTTAATCAAACAGCTGCAGTTCTTTCACATCAGACACTAAGTTTAAGATATTATTAATATCATTATTGTATTGTGATATTGGAAAACAGCAGACGGATTTCCTGATGGTAAGACATTCACGCCGCCTCTCTAAGCCAAAGGTGCTAATGGTGCGTTGCTAACCTAAGGCCGTGTTATAGAAAGAAAGAAAGAAAGAAAGAAAGAAAGAAAGAAAGAAAGAAAGAAAGAAAGAAAATATATTTATTTGCGGAATATGCGTGTTGAAGTTGTTACAAAATTATTTAAGCTTTCCAACATATTCTACCACATTGTGGTGTGCAAATAATTTAATATTTTTATAAGTGATGATGATGATTGATCCGACCGATTTCGGCCATGGCGACCACTTCGACTCCTTAGTCGTAGTCCTTATAAGTATAAAATAACTAACTATATACACAACGTTTTAATATTCATACGAACAAATAGTTTTATTCTTATTATAATTTGAGTTATAACATACAAATAATTTTAAAATGATAATAAATTTAGCCCTGTCTACCTAACGAGATCTAATGTTAGACCTCGAGCAAAATTTAAAGTACCGGCTTCTTTAGCATCCGAACCGGAACACGTCAACGGCAAGTGCTGGCGTTATGGCGGCAGGAATAGATAAGGCGGTGGTACCAATCCGGGCGAGTCGCTGCGAAACTCTACCACTTAGTTAGATGTCACGGTGTTAGTGACGGTAAGCCTATGCTCGCCTTTTACGAGCTGCCTGGCAGGAAGGCAGATGGTCTATTCTGCAAAGGGGGATAAGTCTAAACCGAACTCAGATTAGAATTAAATCTTTAATTAAAATTGATTGGCGTTTCGGAAACTTAACACTTTAACTTAAATTTCTGGCACATATTCAATTGCAAGCAATGTTGTTTCATTGGAAAATAACGGCACATAGTCTTTCTAGTGCTCGATCCGTGAAGTGAACCAGGGAACTCATGGACCGCTAAATCATAGAGGCCATATATTATACTAGCTGTTGCCCACGGCGTTGCCCGGGTGGTTAATGGTCCAACAGGATAATTTTTTCGGGATAAAAACTATCCTACGTGTTAATCCAAGTCACCCTTTATGTGTGTGTCAAATTTCATGATAATCAGGTAGCATTTTTTACATGAAGAAAAACAAACATACAAACTTTCGCATTTATAATATTTTTTTACCAGCTTTGATTTTCATACTAATTGCATAAATTGAAAAAAAAAATGTTTTCATTAATAACTAGCTGCTGAACCCAGTTTCGATTGGATAGACGCACTTCCACATTTAAACCCTCCTCTTGAATCACTTTATCTGTTTAAGATAGGTGTCACGTTCGGTTGTGTAGCTTTAAAGATCTAAGCATACATAGGGACAGACAGTCCAACTTTGAATGAAAATTATAAAATCTTATGGAAATTATAAACTGTGAGTTACATCTGCAACAATGAACTAATTTAAAATTCTGTATTACATACAATTTTGTAGTGATAAGCTATAACAATCAAAATAAACGCTAAGAAAGTTTAAATCAGTTTCAATGAATAAGCTAAATTTTCAATAGTTCAACTGACAGAACACCATCGCCAGGAAATAAGAGCTGCGGGTTTAAGTGTGGGTAGACTTGCACAATTGGTCTATTACTTCTGTCACAGGACAGCGCTGTTCCTATAACATCACGAATCTATGGTGTATATAAGCCACGGACTCTTACTACATACCAAGAAAGCCATGAGCTTGTTCCCCATCTTTGACCGCCTCGTTGGTCGAGTGGCTAGCGTACACGCCTAACTACATCGACCAACTGCGAGCCTCGGGTTCGATTCCCGACGGGGGCAGGCATTTGCGTGATAAACATTTAGATGTCTGTATTTCCGGGTCTGGGTGTTTATTAAATTTATTCTAGTATCTATTTAAGTATTTCTATGTATTAGAATCGTTGACTAACACCCATAACACAAGCATATAATTTACTTCCTTTAGGGTTAGATTCAATTTGTGTGACTTGTCCAGGTATATTAATTTGTTTATCTTATTTATTGCATAAAAACAAGATTAAACTCGACGATGTTCTCTACCAACAGTCACTTACTCGTTTGCCCCTTTACAAAAATAATTAAATGAACATTAACATTTCCTTAACAATTCATACACTCGTACCTATAGACGGAAATCATGTTTGTTTTACGGAAACGCTGAAATGGGAATGTTTTAAGAAAATGTAATTTGACGTTCATGAATCTTGAACGAGTTTAGTTGCTTGTTTGATTTGAAGTATGTCTATAGAGTTGGGAATTCGACAAATAAGTGGAGTGTTTGGAAGTATGCGGAGGTTGGTGTTTGAAGTTAAAAAGTATGTATGCGTTCGAGTCAAAAAGTATCTGTTCAAATCGTTGTAGGTTATTACATTTCTTTTAAGTACGTGCCTTTAAATTAAATAATTACAAAAGTTTACTTCCAGTAAGTTACATTTTTATTATTAGTATTAAGTTTTTAGAAACTGTAGTTTATAACTCGAAATTTAGAATTTTTTGTGTACTGAAGATCTTTAAGATGATATTACACTGCAGCCGCATACCTGTAGTGTGATGTCCGCTTAAGTGTGTACCTACTATGTGTTTGTGTGTTTTTGTATTTCTTTTTATTCTGTTTTAATAGTTTCGAGGTTTGCTAGAAGACTTTTTTTTATAAAGTTAATACCGTACCATATTCCAGCGATGTGCGGTGCAGTGTGATATCCGCTTTAGTGTGTACACTATGTGTTTGTGTGTCTTTGTATTTCTTTCACTGTGTTTCTGTAGGTCCTAGGTATGCTACAAGATTTTTTTTTATTAAAGTTAATACCGCGGTACCATACTGCAGCGGTGTGCGGTGCATTGTGATGTCCGCTTTAGTGTATATATAATGTGTTTATGTGTCTTTGTATTTCTTTTATTGGGTTTTTGTAGATCCTAGGTATGCTTGAAGACTTTTTTTTATTAAAATTAATACCGCAGCGGTATGCGGTGCAGTGTGATGTTCGCTTAAGTTTGTACACATTTTTTTTGTCATCACTTCATTTGTAATTTTTTAAAAAAAATAATTTAAAAGTTCTGAGGTAACACAATGACGGTCGAATTTATTTGAGTGGTTCGTATTTTATTTAAAAATAGCTATTTTTCTGTTGGTCCCATTTTTAATTTGATCAATATCCGACCAGAACTTTTCAAATTATACTTAGTTGCCTCAGCCAGATACTTGCAATATATTTGATTATGCCGTAATATGTTAAAATATACCTTCTTAGCCTATACACAAGAACTCAGTATATGATACATGTAACTATTCTACTTCACACAAATCATTATTACTTACTTAATACACATAACAAACATGGTGATCTTTACGACTTTAATTCTAACAGCAAAATGTTCAAAGTATGTTGAAAATGAAAAGAAATATAAAGAAAATTGCATAACTAGTAGTATGAGTGTATGAGAAGTTACGAGTGGCCAATAAATAACAAATCAGTCACAGGCATAATGGGACCATTCCTCAGCGCCAAGAAGCTAAAGTTGGCTGTAGTTCAAGCGAAGTTCCTGGGCTAGCAAGGAAGCTGGGACGTAAGTATCTGTCCACATTTGCTTACTCATAAAAACTAAGAACTTAATACTTATAATGTTATAAGTGAGTCTATATACTTTTAACTATTTCTGGGTCCTCCTTAATAAGTTATTAGTATTTAAGTTAATTTATTATAGTATTTTTTTACTTACATCGATTAGGTTTGACCCTGTCAAACGAACATATTTTTTTTGATTAGGGTTTATATTGGTGCTTGGAGTTTGTCTTTGATTTTTTTGCGATTTTTCGTTGCGAGCTGTAAGTGCCGATCTACTACGCTGTTTTATTATTATAATATTATTATTATTATTATAAGAATCCATTATATATCCATAGGTTGCAGTTTTTGTTACGCTGTCATTTACACGGTGTTTAAAGTATAAAGTGTCATTGGCTGATTGACAAGCGAGATAAAAATTTTGCATTTCCAGCATCAATAAACTAATGAAGACACGAGAACTAAATTCTTGAATTCAAAGTGTATACGACTTAAACTTAACCTATCTCATTAAAAAAATATATGTTCCATTTTTCCGTAATTCCATCCATTCCGTTCGTAATGGTGTTGGTTGTTTATATTTTATTCTATTCTAATATTACTTTGACTGTCTGTTTTCTAAACTTTTCTAAACTTTCGTGATAACATTTAGTCATATTAAACTGCAAAAACCTGACTCCAATTTGATAATTACTTCGTGGTTAGATCAATCTTTTTTTAAAGGTAGGTCATGATTCTGGGGAGTTCCTATATCTAATTAATGCTTCTTGTGATATGTTTAATAATACGTAAACTTTCATGTACCACGACTACACAACTTCTATGAACCTAACCAGATCATAATCATAAAGAAAAAAACCATCAAAATCTGTTTACCGCACAATGACATTTAGTTGGATTTATGACTAAACCTGCCTAAATGCGTGACGTCTACTTACCACAGTGCATCAACGCGCACATTGAGAGATGAAATATTTAACCGAATACATACATCGAGGCCGTTACAGTACTCCACTGGAAACGGATGAAACAGAAAATTGTTTCACTGAAAATAATACGATAAAATTTTATATCGCATAACAATATCGTTAAAGAAAATTGTGTTTGTATTGTTGTCTGCAATTTAAATATACTTTGTATATTAAACGTTTTTGATTGACCTAAAAACGAAAAAGTTACAATTATATTAGCAACTTCATTATTGGGTCATATTTTGCGAATTTTTTTAATGATATTGGAAGGCAAGGAAGCCGAGAGTTTCCTTATGGTAAGAAATTCAGGCCACCTAGAGACACAAAATGTGGTAGTGGACACCGCGATGTTGGACCTTGAGCAAAAGTTATCCTCCTAACCGAAACACGTCAGCGTCAAACCATGGCGACAGGAATACGCAAGGCGGTGGTACCAATCTAGGCGATTAATAAGCATGATAAGTACTTGCAATTTTCTAGTAAAACTAACTTTGCCCAGTATTGGTTATATGCCCGGTTGGCGATAGGCTTGTCACCTATCAATTGTGGGACTTAGTGTCTTCGGCTAGTCGTGGGTGCCCTGGTTGCACCTCTGCCTACCTCTTGTGCCTCTACTACTACTACTACTACTACTACTACTAGTACTACTAGTGATAAGTAATCTGTAAAAGACTTATAACTTGAAGGCTATTAGGCCGATTTTAAAGATATTTATTTGTTTGGATTCGCTTATGCTCTGAATGTATGCATCAAAACTTTTGCAAAATTAATGAAAATTGAACATATCAAAGTAATGCACAAAGTGCGCCGATGCAGCTTATGTTTCATTTTTTTTTTATTTATAGGAAAAGACAGCGATAAAGCACGCGGCTCCCCTGATCGTAAAAGATAACCGCAGCCGATAGACATCTTAGATGTTATAGGATAGGATAGGATAGACATCATTTGAAAATAATAACTCTATGGTTTTTGTGATTTCATCGCTAAAAGATTTTATTTTTTTATTAATTGTTTTTTTGAATAAATAAAAAGAAATAGATTTCTGATTCAGTGTGAACTACACTTGTAGTTATTTTTAACTGAATTAAAAAAAAACGAGGAAGTTCTCAATTCCGCCGGTTTACTTTTTTATGTATGTACACCGATTTTGCCGAGGTTTCTTGAACGATTTACGTAATTTTTTTTTGGTTTGATGCGGTTTCATAAAAAATAATTCAGGTAAGCCTATTAGTTTTGATTGTATGAACATTTTTTTATCTACTTTCACCTATCCCGATGTTTACTTTTATTAAATTAAATCATATCAGCAATAAACTAAAAAATATTAAATAAAAACAACTACGTCAAAAAACCCGGCTTCAAAACTTAAATAAAAAATTCAAAAAGATTTAATATTTACTTATATTTAGCCAATTTAATACTTACCTACTTATGATATAATTATTAGTTTGAGCACTTGGCACATAATTATAGACAATAGGTAGTATATAATCAATATTAAATCTTTTTTATTTTTTACTTTTGAAGTCGGTTTCTTTAACGTAGTTATTATTGTATTTATTAGTTTTAATGATCTGTAAACACTTTTAATAAGATTATATTGCCTTACTAGTTCGCCAACGAAATATATTTGCCAATGCTGATTTCCGGTATAATGGTAAAAAGGTAGTTTGCAAGGTATCATTATGATCATAAATGTCAATAGGTAATGCGTATTTCTTACATCGTACCTGTCTGTTGACCTAGAATGTAGAAAACATAAAATTGTCTAAGTCTCAGTAGTGAAGTGTTACCTCTTTGTCGATTAGGCTCGCTTCTTTAGAAGGAACCATCCGCCTTTTCCGCCTTTCTATCTGGTAGGTCGTAAGAAGTGACACAGGACACAGACTGTAGTGGATATAGGCGACGTTTGTATTCTATATTCACAAAAGCTACGTGCTTTTTGATGGCCTATTCAAATAAAAGCCAAAAAATACACCAGCATCAATCTACTTCTTGGCTTCTTAACTAAAAAAAAAGGATCTTCACGCCCATATCCCTGAACAGGTAGGCAGAGGCACAACCAGAGCACCCCCGACTAGCCGAAGACACTAAGTCCCACAATGAGATACGTGGCAAGTCTATCGCCAACCGGGCACATAATATCCAATCCCGAGCACATATTTTATTAGGAAATTGGAAAAACCTATTTTTCTTTTTGTTCTAATTGGTTCGAATCCCGGACCGAGGCCCGGGATTCGAACCCGGGATCTCATGCAGCGAAGTCCAACACCTGAACCACAAGACCACAGAGGCGATAACTAAAAAAATCTGAAACTGTCAAAAAAGGACCGAGTCCCGGGATTCGAACCCGGGACCTCATGCAGCGAAGTCCAACACCTGAACCATAAGACCACAGAGGCGATAACTAAAAAAGCCTGAAACTGTCAAAAAAGCCGTAGGAGTACCACCAAAATATGCATTAATCTAGTGACCATCTATATCAACTGCATTTACTTTAAACAAAAATAAAGTCTTAGCAAAACTCATTACTTAATATTTTTAACACTGAAGGGTTATACTGTTTTGTTTTTTCTAAAAAACAAGAATGTTCTAGATTCATCTCTTTGATGCTCTCTATTAATTTAAATGTCCGAGAAAGTAGTTTCTGCAAGGCCGCTCTAACAGACTTCATTTTTATTTATGTCCGTTGATTAAATAAATTACGTTGAACGCATAAAAGCCCTCGTATTTACTGTTTGTTTTGTCTTAATCTTGTCTTTGTGTATTTTCCTTTAACCGACTTTGAAAAAAGGAGAGGGTTGTTCAATTCCTTTGTTATCTCTCAATTTCTAAATTACGCTGTATGTGTTTCAAACTTTTTTTAGTATGTTTGTAACGTAATTACTCGGCCAACAGCCAACCGATTTTGGTAGTTCTTTTCTCAGAAAGATTGATCGTGATTCCAAAATGCTCCATTTAATTAATTAATTTATTATTAATTATATGCTTGCTTGCTTGCTATCTATCGATATAAGAGTTATCGAATCGCGACGTGGTACCAATTGTAGTAATTGAAGTCTATTTTGGCAGATTTATTGCTCCTATTTATTAATAGCATGCACATCGTTTTCGTCGTCATTTCTGTTATGTATTTAAAAATTATTCTTTTATTTGAAGTAACGTAATTGCGGGGTGTTACGATTAAATCTGGATCTGATGACGAAATCCCAGGGAATGCCTCGGGAGAGCAAAACACAAGCATAGCCCTAGGCAACATTATACTAGTTGCCTTTTAAAAATTGTTTTTTTTTATGGAATGAAATGAAAGAAAAAAAAGAGAAAATGCAAGTACCTACCTGAATAAACTTACTTGAATTGATATACTTTAAATAATGGCAATTATATACAAAACTATAATTAATAAAGGCCCTGTACGAGTCTTTCATAAGATTCGTAGTACGATTTCCGGGTCGTACAATAAAAAAAGTTCAAATTTCTAATAAAAGCAACGTTTTTGACGTGAAAACGTCTTTTAATTCGACAGAGCCGGCTGCACGCACCAAAAAAATATGACTTATGCGGCGTTACCTCACTCTGAGGCGTTCGATTTAAGGCTTGAAATGCAAGTGGGAGCGCGGAACGAGCGACAGGAGGCACAATCGGCCTCCGTTTTTATGACGTTGTCACGTTCTTTTATCGATGGATAGTGCTCGTTTGGCGACAAATTTGCCATTTATAACACCGTGGGATACCTATCTGCGGGTTGTGGGTGTTAAGGTAACCACTGCCTATCTTTTCAGGGAAACATGTGTCAAGTTCCTTATTCATACAATTCCATAATTATAAAGAATATATTAAAATATAAATTCTTTTAACTATGGACATACTACGCACGGACGTACTAAATAAAAAAGTACTACAGGGCCTTTATGGTGTCCTTGATTGTGTGCCATTTCCCGGGTCGGACAACTAGAAACTATTTAGTTTTTTTTACTAAAAAAACGTTGCCTGTTATTAGTTATGTGCCTGGTAGGTGATAGAGTTGTCATCTATCACGTTGTGGGTATTATGGGACTTGAGTATATGTTGCTAGTCAAGGATGGCTTGGTTATTTTGGGAAGGGTTGGTTATTTTAAAGAAAAAAGGGCGTGAAGATACAGGGTCTTTATGTTTCATTAACATATTTTTCTTGCTTGCGATCCAGCGAGTTTTACGAGAAGCAACATAAAGGTCTTAAATTTCAATTTCAGCGGATCACTGAAGATTTTATGTCGAGGGCAGACAATGCAGATTTTAGATATAACATTTTTAATATGCATAATTTAAGTTTTAATCTCTAATATCCCAGTTGCCAGCCAGCATTTAAAGAGAGTGGTTTCTTGTATAAAATTGAGTCATTCAATAAGGATTTTTAAGAAGAATTAAAGTTATATAATGTACCTATAGTTCAAAGGGTATAAAAAGCAAAGGTTTAAGAATGTGACAATCCCATCGCTTGCGAGTGGAATAGTCTAGAAATTAGAATACTGGAATATTTGACCACCATGTGCGTAAATCTTCCAGCTATCTAACCTTCTAACACGGGACGCTTTAATAGTGAGCACCGACGATATAGCACTGGAAATAGGTAAGGCGATGGTAATAATATAATTGAGGTACCGTACAACATTCTGTCCCTTGTCCTTGTCCTTTGTCCCAAAAGTAGCAGTCTACTTGCAACTTATTTCGGAGAGTAGTTAGTTATGTTTAACTTCAACATCATTTTTATATAAAGTTTTCAACCACATTAATGTCCTATAAAAGTCGATATTCGAAAAAGTAATCTTTGTCAGATTTTGGGTCTTGTACTACAAAACTGTCAAATTTTCTGAAATTCGGTCCAGTGGTTTAGGCTTGGAAGCGTAACACACATCAGATGGACATACGGATTTATAACATTAGTATGGAAATTTAGAATTAGAATGTTAAACGTGACTTTAAAATATAAATTACACTTGATTTTTATAACCTCAAAAAAACCTTTATGTAATATAATAATTATCTCGATTACCTCAGCTTTCAAAAGTAAAACCTGCATCGAAATCAGTTTATCCATTCAAAAAGTCTGATGTCACAAATATACACATACATGTCAAACATAAACACCTCTCCTTTTCTGTTAAGAGTAAAAAACAAAATTAGGTAAGACAAAACAAACATCCGGCTCTGTTGTTTCAAATGTATAGGTACATCTAGGTATATATTTAAAACAATAGGAACGGATGCTTATTAAAGTGAAACTTTTATTACTTCGTTTCATTTTTTGGTCTGTGTGTCGCATGTCGCGTGACGGTGACGTCAGATCAGCCGAGACCAATATGACGGCGTCTATAGTTTATAGTTATAAATCGAGTTTCACTTTTACCGTGGTTTCATAAAACCACACAATACATTTTTATTTTTTAAATGTATAGATACTACTCAGTCGGATTTTGTTCGCTATCAAAATAATTTTGTATAGTTTTGTAAAACCGACATCGTTTATAATCTTCTAAAAACTATTTCATTTAAATAAAATAACTGTATTGTTATACGTATATTATATACTGCAAGATAGTCATTAACTTCATTTGTCAAATGCACCCCCAGCTCTTGTCTGGACTCATAATTGGCTAAAACTGTACTCAAATTGCTCTTGTAGTTTTCTAGAATGGTGCAGGTACTTTTGTAGCTTAATTAACTTAAATTTCGTTTGATAATTGGAGTAGTTTTTTTATTTCAACTAACAATGAGCATTACGGGATTAAATACAAAATCTATATGAGGATTACCTCATTTAGATTTTTGACGACTTTAGTTTTCCAAGTACAATTAATTCTTCGTACCCCGTGTTGGTCCGAGCTCTCTTGCAGAATAGACCATCTGCCTTCCTGCCAGGCAGCTTATAAAAGGCGAGCGTAGGATTAACGTCTGACCAGGTGGTAATTTCGCAGTGACTCGCCCGGATTGTTACCACGGCCTTACCTATTCCTGCCGCCATAACGTTATGATATGTTCGGGTTGGGAGGGTAAGGTAACTTACCCTTACTTACTTACCTTTGTACAAAGTACAATGGTCCTATAAATCAACTATTTTCTTTTCATCTCATGTCATATCGCCTACTCCCTTTTAATTTACTTATAACAATAGACCAGTAGGGTTAATCTAGATAACATTCTAATAGGAAATCGAAATTGCCATTTTAGGTACTTTTGAATACAGTACTAGCAGATTATCAACATTTAGTTACAAATAATATCAATGAACCCGATAAAATAATTTATAAATCCAAATAAAATGATTTAATTTGCAATTTTTCGCCAAAAAATATATACGTATTATAGCGTGACAAAACAGACAAAATAGTGCGCTATGAATGAATTGGACTCACCGGAAGCTAAAACTCCCAAACATATCCAGCTCCACACAACACACACCACTAAACTGTTTTATTAGCACCAACAATACACACACTACTAAAAACTCAACTTACGTTTCGCTACGTTAAGATTTCCGAAAAGTAACGCCTTCTTCTATCAAAATAGTTTATTGTTTACTATTAACTAATTGTTTATAATCCACCAGTATCGTGTTCAAGAGTACCCAAACTGACACACTGTATTTCTATTTCCAATATTGCATGAATTGAGTTTCGAGAGTAACCCTACTGCAATAGGGTTACACTTGAATCATAATTTCAAATTAAGATTCAAGTTGACTCAAAGAAGACTGATATTGGAAATTCGAATCGGATATAATGTCATTTTAGGTACTCTTGTAGACAGTAAGTACTAGCGGATCATTAACAATTAAATCCAAAAAATCAACAAATCTGAAAAAAATGTTTATTGTTAACTAAATGTTAATTATTCGCTAGTTTTATGTACAAGCATGCCTATTATGACATATCTGGGCCTATATCATGAGTTGGTATTGTTAAGTTCGGTTATTGACGTATCGAAATCAAAAGCGCTTTTGGTCTTAAAATTTAGTTCTCTCAGCTACCAGCAAAGGCGCAGTTCAAAGTTTTTATACGAATAGTATACGATGACGTTATTAAGCATTATATAAAACTAAATTTAAATTTACAAGAAATCGAGAACCAATAGTAGCTGTTCTGTTCGTTCTTGTACAGAATTCAAATGCAATTGGATAACACATTTTCAGTAAAATGAATTTTTAAAGTTTTTTGTACAAAAAAACAAAATGGTAATTAATAACTAGCTAACCAATTGTAGAAGACTGAATTATGTACATTGAAGATATATCAAAAATAGGTTCAGGCGACAAAAAATAGGCACCAGAATACGTCACCTATTGGTATTTTAAAAATTTTTGTCTATCTGTCTTGCTGTCTTTTTATATGTACCGCGATACTGACAACTGACTGGATTCCGTGTGAAAGGGGTAAAATCCAAAATTTTATTAATATTATTATTAATATTATGATCTAAAATATAATTTATTAACGCGTAGTTCGAATTATAAAATACAAAAAAACAAGAATAGGTATTTTATAAATTACTTGCTGATCCAACTATAGAAGATTGAATTCTATACATTGAAGATATACAAAATATAGGCAGTAGAATACATTTTTGGCATTTATAACATATTTGTTTTTTTAATTTGTAGTTGTAAAGCATATCTTTACGATTTACAAGACAGTCTTGATATTTTTAAGGGTATATGTTTTGTATGTTAAAAATTACAGACATACAAACACTCAGTACAAAATTGGATAACACCTGATAGTTATGTTAGTCAACTTTGTAATTTTGTTCTTAAGTTTTCTAATGTTCTACTAAACCTATATAGTAGTACTATTTAAAATATGCGCTTCGGCTATATTCGTCAAATTTCGGAAATCCGAATGTTTTATATTTTAAAGATATCTAGGTATAGAGTTGTTATTACATAATTAATCATTTCGCGTAAATTTAGATTAGTTCAGATAATTTAAAAATAAAAGTATAAAGCCAAAGCGCATAATTTAAATAGTATCACCTTATTTTCTTTTAATAAAGTAAAGACAATAATCAAAACAACAAAATCACAAATGTCGAAATTGTTTCATCCGTTCACGCGTTTTGCAATAACCAAGGAAAATGGAGATTCATTTTTATCTACAGATTTAGATAGTAATTAAATTCATAATTTCTTCTACTTAAAGGTTAATAAGAAATAAGAAATGGCAGAAGAAGTAGGCTAAACAAAATCCAAAATTAAAACAGAAAAAGTAACACTTACATAAATTAGTATTAATTTAAAAAGGGTAACTAAAGTTAGAAATGTTTTAATAGTCTGATTTAAAATTTAAAATATATTTTCAGACAATTTTATAAAACTGTTCTCATCTTTAACAGCCACTATCTGGTTGTAAGCGCGCGGGTGGAAGGAAAAAGTAAAAAAATACGACACTTGATGCCCGGGACAGACAACCCTCGAGACAATGGAACTCTTAATGCCTATATCACCATCAATGTAGATATACTGTTGTCGAAAAAGTTGAACGATCTGGGATGGGAAGTCACTTTTTTATTTTAGTTTTACCTCTACTTAGTACTTTGTAACTTAAATACATTTTTAAAATATAATAAGCTTTGCAAAGCAAGAATTCCTTCAAATGATGTAATACGAATATTGATGTTTATGTGTATGCTTGTATGTGAAATCAATGTACATAGATATATACATACACTAGTGACCCGCCCCTGCTTTGCACGGGTATAAAATGTACATATAAACCGTCTTCTACAATCACTTATAATTTTGAAAAAACCGCATCAAAAACCGTTTCGTAGTTTTAAAGATTTACGCATACAATTGTTGAGGTCTTTCAATAAAACAAATCTTGCTTATATCTTCAAATATATTTACTGATTCAAAATTGTACGACGACTGTGGCCATCTTGCCACAACGAAACTATTTATAAAGTTTTTTAGTCGACATCAATACTTCTTTTAGCGGTCAACATGACATTATTATTCAACATGATATTATTACTTTATGACAAAAACAAATGGTTTAAATAATAGCTAAAACAAATACTTGATTAATAAATACGATCCGATGTACAACTAAGACAACATGATAGAATTTAATATGAAAAGTAATACACT
>NJDD01004554.1:233188-251409 GCA_002245505.1 Calephelis nemesis | reverse complement strand
CACTCTTTATCCCACCAAGGAGGAGAAGGAATATATTCTAAGGGTGCTGATTTTACGGGGAAAACTTTATTGGCTGCTTTAAAGAAGGCTTTAGCAAATGGTTCAGCACTAAAATGTTCTGTTCTCTTTTCCACAGATGGTAAATGAGGTATTTCTTTTTCCATTAAATTAATGAATTTATCCCAGTCACCATTTTCCAATTTGTACTTTCTAAATTGGGGTCTTCTGAATGTTTTTTTATTATTATTTTTGGCAAGGAATGTAACAACAATTGGAAAATGGTCACTACCAAATGAAGTAGGGAGTGTATGCCAATCTAAGGCAGAAGTAAGGTCTGGTGAACAGATTGATAGGTCTGGCGCACTGATATTTTCATGGGGTGCAGTGAGACGTGTTGGACTGCCAGTATTCAAAATACATAAGTTTTGCAAATCTATTATGTCTGTTAGTCTGTTTCCATAAATTGATGTAGTGTCACTACCCCATAAAGTATGTTGGCAGTTAAAATCACCCAGAACTATCAAAGGCCGTGGGAGGTTTGAAAGGATATTACTAATTTCATTTAAAATATTAGTATTAGGGTGAGGAACATACATACATACATAAAAAATATTATTTACAATTGCTGCAATTATTGAGAAATTGGTATTGTGTGAAGTAATAGGATGATAAGAAAAATTGTTAGTTTTTTTTATGAGTATGGCGACTCCACCATACCCATCTGATCTGTCCTCACGAAGACATGCATAGCCAGGAATCTTGAATAAGTTTCCCGGTCTAAGCCACGTCTCTTGAAGACAGACTATAAATGGTTTGTATTTGTTTATTAAATAAATTAGGTCATTCTTTTTATTAAAAAATGCTGCGGCAGTTCCACTGGATCAGTTGTCTGTGTCTGTCCATTGTTGTGGTTTATGGTTTTTGCAAGTGTAACTATAATGCTGGCAACGTTGGACGGTACATTCAAATTAGGCTTGCAAACAGGTGACAGGAGAGTCATCAACTCTAGCCATGTCATGTCTGATGTTTGTGCATTCTCATAACTATTCATTTTAATAGCTGTTCCCTTATTAGTATTAGTAACATTGTATTCTTTTATAATTGATTCATGTGCAAGTCTGTCATAACCTTTATTTTTTTTAAGGAGGGGTGCGTGGTTTTGAAAAGGTAGTTTTTTTATAGGAAGTGCTAGTGTTTTTATTTGTAGAAGGAATTTGTGGGTAATAATGTGTGGATTGTTTCGGTTGTGAAGACAAGGTTTCAGAGTATAATTTATGTATTATTGGGTGGTATTTGGTGGCTTCAGAATATGAAATGCAATTTTGAGCCATTGTTTTTTAATAGCTTTTTGCCTTTCATATTCTGGACATTTTCTGTCAATAGCTGAATGAGAACCTTTACAATGCAAACATGTTTCCTCATCAATGTCACAACTATCTCCAGTGTGGTCAGCACTACATTTGTAGCACCGGGGCTTGGACCTGCACTGTGATTTCATATGACCAAACCTACAGCATTGGTAGCACTGGATTGTAGGGTATATATACAATTCTACTGGTAGTGCGTTATAACAAACAAAGACACGCTTTGGCAATATTTGTCCATCAAATGTAATAACTACAGACTCAGTATCTTTGTACTCTGTTAGTCCGTTATAAATTTCCTTTCTACGAATTCGTCTTACTTTTAAGATTTTACCTGTTCCTATAGGTGTGTTAATGTTATTTATAATATCCTCTGGGGTCCAGTCACAGGGAACTCCCTTCACTGCTCCCATTCTTGTTATATTAAAAGTTGGTATGAAGGCTTTATAATTATTAAGTTGCAAAGAGTCACTATCAACAAACAAATTTGCATCTGCATATTTGGAAAAAGACAATGGCAAACGATTGCGACCTATCTTTTTTAAACTTCCATCAATTATTAAATTTATATATTATTAAATTTATTTTTCTGTAAAAATCTTCCAAATGATACAGGATGAAGCGTAGAATTATTATTATTTTCTGTGGATATTTTAATGATATGAATAACATATGGGGCAGCATCTAGTGCTTGGTATAAACGGGTAAAGGGAGGTGATGTTTGTCCTGAGTTTTTGGGATCATTAATATTTGCAACGGATTTTGGCGGGGTTAAAATTTGGAAAGATACATTTAGAGCAGTTTGAGTTTCAGGATTCTCAGGTGTTATTTTCAACGCTAAGTTGTCTTCGCAAAAACAGTCAGTTTCTTTAATGACATGGTGGTCGGAGGAAGATCGCTTCCTTTTTTTCTTATTACATTTTTTACAAACTTTACGAACATTAGCGCGTTTTCTACTTTGAATTTTATCAATTGAACAATCAGTATCCATAGAGGATTCATCTACAGTAACGTGGGAAGCTGGTTGAGGGGCCCCTCCGCCAGGATCGTCTGGCGGTTCCATGGTGGGAAAAATATAAAGTAAAAAAACTTACCAATATATGTCGATTTTTACACACTTATATACAAATTATAAATATATTTACAAATGTTATATAAATTAAATAAAATAACTACACTAATCCTATAAATAACTTCGAAAAATCAAATATTCAAAAAAGCCGCGACCGCGCTGTTCAACGTTTCCCGCCCTTTTTTTTACTACTACTATACTTATTAGTATACTTTTTCCAACTAGTCATTTTAGTTTTGACAGCTGTCATATTTATACAGATAAATAAGTACCTATCATAGCTATATTAGTTAAAAAATAGGTTTTGATGGTTATTTTTTGTAAAATAGGTAATGATTCTGATATTCACATATATAACTTTTATCAACATTGAACTTATAAACCACTAGTCTGATCCTTATAAAACTTATACGAGTACTGCAATATTTCTTTCCCTTTCACTTTCCCCATGTTAGTCCAGGCTCCATTGCAAAATAAACCATCTGCCTTCCTGCGAGGCAGCTCGAAAAGGCGAGCAAAGGCCTACCGCCACTAACACCGTGACATTTGACTAGGTAGTAGAGTTTCGTAGTGATTCGCCGGGATTGCTAGCACCGTTTTATCTATTCCTGCCGCGAAAATGTCAGTGCTTGCTGTTGACATGTTTCGGTTTGGAGGATAAATAGCTGGTATATTTACTTTTGCTCGACGTCTAACATTTCAGCCTCAGGTTAGCAACGCAATAGATATTACCACCGTTGGTGTCACTAGGCGGCGCATCGTCAATATCTTACCATCAGTAAATCCGTCTGCTTATTTGCCTTCCATTATCATAAAAAAATGAAAATAACACTCGAGGTTGCGATATATTACTATCCGTCTGAATATAAAAAATATTAGAGGTTCTTACTTTTTGCTGCACGATTTGAGATTCAAGATGGGTAAACGTAAAAAAGAATGTCGTTTTGTATTGGCGTCAAACCGTATTCATTACCATTTTTTTCACGTACAAAAACGTGTTTATTTTAATAAAATGTTTAATCAAAAAGAATATTGCGTCATAGAAAGATTTATTAGTATTCTAAAGAAATGTACCTTCATGCTCATATCCATGGTAGAGGTAGACGGAGGCTGACCTAACTACATCGACCGGCTCGTGTTCGATTGTCGGCGGGGGCAGGCATTTATTTGATGAATATTTAGATGTCTGTATTTGCCGAGTCTGGGTGTTTATTAAATATATTCTGGCATCTACTTAAGTGTTTTTATGTATTAGTATCGTTGACTAACTCCCATAACACAAGCATATTATTTGCTTACTTTGGGGTTAGATACAATTTGCGTAATTTGTCCAGGCATATTTGTCTACAATTAAATTATTACATTTTAATTCAGCAACTATGCACAACCACCTACTAAAATAAGTAAGATAGTAAAAAAAACAATAATTGAACGGCTTGGATTAATTATTAAGCCACAGAAATTATCCACGTTAAAAGACAGGTATATCAGAATATTACAGTCATATAGTCATATTATTCCTTATAATAACAAATATCTCTTGAAAAATTGCACAAATTGATCTAACCCAAAAGAAAGCAAAATATATGCTTTTGTTATTGATGTTAGGCAATGATATTAAAAAACGATACATATAAATACTTATAGATACTATAATAAATTTAATAAACATCAATACCCAGAACCGCAGATATCTAAATGTTCATCACACAAATGTCTGTTCCATCGGCACACTATACTGTCCCCGTGTTGGTCCAGGCTCCTTTGCAGAAAAGACTATCTGCCTTTCTTGCCAGGCAGGCGTAAAAGGCGAGTATAGGCTTATCATCACTAACACCGTGACATCTGACTAGGTGGTAAAGGTTTCGCAGCGACTCACCCGGATTGGTACCACCGCCTTACCTATTCCTACCGCCATAACGTCATGACGTGTTCCGGTTCGGAGGGTAAGGTAGCCGGTAAACTTACTTTTGCTCGAGGCCTAACATCCTTACCTCAGGTTGGCAACGCACCATTCCCATCTTTGGTGTCTCTAGGCGGCGTGATTTTCTTACCATCAGGAAATCCGTCTGGTTGTTTGCCTTCCTTTAAAAAAAAAATCGAACCCGATTCTCGCGGATAGTCGGTATTGTTAGAGTACGCTCGACCAACGAGGCAGTGACATTAAAATATTCTAGGTTTGAAATTTAAATAGTAGTTATTGGCGTCCGACTTTGCCAATGTTCCTATTAAAGCAAAGTTAAAGACCCATCCAGAGTCAGTTCTTTTAATAGGTCGTATTATGCTCGCTTTTATAGCTCATAGATCAGCAATATGTCGTTGCCAGAGGGTTGGCATATGTTAAGCATTTCAAAAAATTACCCGACAGCAGAATATTTTTTTCTGCATATTACGGACCTTTAGGAAGGTTTTGAATTGACCAGAGTTATAGCATTAGTGAGTTTTAGCGCCATCGTGACAGAAGATGCTCGTAGTTTTATTTGTAATTATTGCTTATCATGTATATTATAAGTTATTTTTTTTAATTTAGGTGGGAATTTGTTTAATTTTGTTAAAGTGCACAGCTCAAATATTTATGATGAAATTAACGTGTCATGTATTTACTCGTTAACGCCAAATCTCACAAAATGAGCATGAGCAAGGAGGCCACTGCTTTATTCAGAATTTGACATGACATTCTAAAAACATATAAAGTGAATTAAAAATGAATGACAAGAAAGATAATGTATTAATACAGAAGACGTGGCAGTACTTCCAAATAGTCTTAGCCTGTACAAAAAAGAGACAAATTAAAAAAATAAAATAACACCACGCTTTTTTTAAGTGAATATACAGCGAACAAGTACATGGCTCTCCTGATGGTAAGAGATAACCGTAGCTTATAGACATCATAGATGTTGTAGGTGCGTCTTCTTTCCGTGGCCGGGATGTATAGCCAATGGTGCAAGTCTACCGGTTATGTATGTATGTTATGTATATGACAATGTCATTACAGTGGTAGGGATAGGAAAAACAAGGAAACATGTTATATTTAGTCGCTATACTCGCCAGTGTCCCCGTAGATTATTTTAATGAAAATTTTTAACACCGCCTCTACTCGTAACCAAGAGAACAAAATTTTCAGGACTAATGCACTGTATATTTCTAAACGAAAATTACCAAATATAATCTATAGGGAATCGTTGTAAAGGCACTGCTTTTAAAACAGTGGGATTACACTTAAATCTGGATTTCAAAAAAATTCAACGGATCTGATACAGTAATTTAGTATTTATTACTAAATTTTAATAATCCGGTAGTATTGTGTAAGAGTATCTAAAATATCATACATGATTCCAATTTCGAATTCACATGAAATCTTATAAGTAACTCTAATTCGACAGTTTAGAAGGAAAGTATTGATTGGATATTTAATTAATTGTTTCAGTATTGTACAAAGATCATTCACGATATATTTTTAACGATTATCTGATATAGTTCCGTTTACATAGATGATTACATTTGTATATCAGCTTAGTGTTGAATCATAGAGAGTTGGATTTTCCCTAGAGATTTGTTTCACTTGACTAAGTAATTAGTTACGCCGACGCTTGTTCCGTGGAAGTGTATTCTGGAACATTTCAGCATTTACATCTGAATATTTGAGTGTTGAAATACCTCATCATTAATCCCGAAGGGGCCAAAGTTGCCATTAGTGAAACCATAACGGCATAAAATCGCAAAGTGTGTATTAAGCCTATCGGTGAATCGGTTGTGGTCTCTACATGGTATTATTTATAAGAATTTAAGATTCACAAAGAAGTATACGAAGATTAAACGTGTAAATAGATTAGTGTACTTGGGACTTATTCTTCAAATGTCTGGTGAAATTGACTAAGTTATCACATTTGGTTCACTGTGGCTTAGGCAAAGTGGCATAAGTTGAACGAAATCATGTGTAAAAAAAGTATCTTCACACCCACATCCCCGAAAAGGTAAGCAGACGCACAACCAGGGATCCCACGAGTAGCCGAAGACACTAACTCCCATAATGTGATAGGTGGCAAGCTTCCTGGGAATCGAACCCGTGACCTCATGAAACCAACTGCGGGACCGCTAGACCACAGAGGCGATAATAGAGATGATCAGGTGCATAATCAACACTAGTGGATACTAAAGTAAAAAAAGTATCATCACGCCTGTATCCCTGAAGAAGTGGAAAGAGGTACTAGCGTCTCAGGTGCCATGGTAAAGATACTAAAGTGGCAAAGATACTAAGTCCCACATGTGATAGGTGACAAGTCTGTCTTCAACAAGGCATATCCAATCCCGAGCAAGTTGCTGCACATCACTCTACTGCCAGTGGTCTTGTTGGTTGGACTTATACTTACTTTAATATGTGCTCACGAACTCACTCTTACGAACTGCCTGGCAGAGAGGCATTTATTCTACTCAGAAGACCAAAACCAACACGGGGACAATCAAAGAAAATTAATGCTATAAATGTCTACAAAAACTTTCAATGTACATATGTAATATGTAATATACTTCAGTAAATTGGATTTATAAGAAAAAAAAAGTGTGTGTGTGTCAGCTACGACGCACGATTGCAGTTTGCTCCTGACGAAATGTATCTTGCAGCACACATGTCTCCTACAGCACATTTAGTTATGTTAATTCTTCTTAAATTAGTATCATTGCAGACATTAGAAGCGTGATCCAAATAGTCAGTATTTTGATAGATAGCGACTCCTCCTGCACGGAGACTACGAAGTATCGCCCAGGAGGAGATCCCGAGAATGAGATACGCTGTGTAATGTATTCCATCTCATTCTTTTACACGTTCAATTCTACAGATATATATGTTTGTCTCTTTCTACGTAACGCCTCAACTTTTTGTGTTTCACTTGATTTTACTCCTCATAAAATTTCCGTACCGGGCCTTGTAACTCAAATCGTTTCTTTAGGAGTAAACTCCAAAAAGACGGGTGAGTGGCCGCGTTCCGATCCGGTGGTAGTTTTTAGAATTATATAGACGCGTCACAAGAATCTTTGTTTAGATCTACGTGAATAAATACAGGTATTTTGAATTAGAATTTGAACAAAAATTGGTTCGAATAAGATGAGCTAAGCAGTTATATTTTAAAAACTGCAAACAACTTTGTCACCATCCAAATGCTATGAAAAGTAAAGTTTTTATTTGTTGTCAACTTGTGGCCTCGAAAGAACTTTTTATTTACCTTTATTGTGAAAAATGGAGAAAAAGTTAAACAAAAAAGAAAGAAAGTTGTAAAAGTAATTGTCATATTAAATTGTTAGTTTAATATTTTACATAATGATTTCCAAGCTTTATACTCAAGTCCGTATAACAGCAGTTATACGGACTTGAGTAGAAAGCGATTTTTCTTTCTATTTCCTCTGTAGTCTTTTTTTTTAACGAGTGGAAATCCTCATGGATACCCGTCACTTTCGGGGGAAGTGACGGGTATCCATGACTTCTACCGGCTAAAACCACTCAGTGACCGCCCTCTGTGCGTATCGGGTGACTGCGGGATTTCCGAAGAACGCACCGCTGTCACCCTTACACCTGCCCGAAGGCTCATCCGCTCAGAAGCCTCCCCCTTCTGATGCCATCACTTTGACGACAGCAGCATGAGGTCACACTATGCTATGCTGCCTCACGTCCCCGGCTGCTTTTTAAGCCAACTGACACCCCGATCAGTTGACTCACATCCTCAACCCTCTTTTAGTCGCCTCTTACGACAGGCAGAAGATAACGTAGCCCTATTCGTCGCCCGGTACTACGGGGCCTAGCAAGGGCCTTCCTCTGTAGTCTAGCGGTCCAAGTGCTGGACTTGACTTCATGTTCGAATCCCGGGACGGGCAACAAAAAGAAAATGTGGTATATCCAACTTTCTATTCAAAAAAAAATGATGCTCGGGATTGGATATGTGCCCGGTTGGCGATAGGCTTGCCACCTATTACATTGTGGGACTTAGTGTCTTCGACTAGTTGTGGGTGCCCTGGTTGTGCCTCTGCCTACCAGTTCGGGGATATGGGCGTAAAGATACTTACTTATTTTTCTATTTTATAAGTAGTCACGTGACGATTAGTCCTTATCAAGTTTTTATTGTCGAATATTATTTTTTCTATTTCTCTGACCTTATATTCCTAAACGTATGTTTGTTAATTAAAGAAAATAACATATTTGAAGATTGTATCGTTATACCGAAGGGTTTGAATGCTTGAACTATTGTGCGTGCTTGCGTGCTAACATTCGAATAAAAATCATAATTCTTGGTATTAATAAAATTTTAATTAAATTCAGTATGATTTTTACGTTCGCATTACTTTGGTAGGTTAATATTGTATTTAAATATTTTTTGCAGGCATTGAGTTCTGTGTACTGAAGAAAGGTCTTAGGCTTTTGTGGGTTAGCTGTTCAGTTGTTGACCTTGACTGCATGGGGTCCTGGGTTCGAATCCCGGGTCAGACAACAAAAAGGAAATTGGGTTTTTCCAATTTTCTTGTTAAAAAAAAGTTGTTCGGGATTGGATGTGTGCCCGGTTGGCGATAGGTTTGCCACCTATCACATTTTGGAACTTAGTGTCTTTGGCTAGTCGTTGGTGCCCTGGTTGTGGCTCTGCCAACCTATTCGGGGATATGGGCGTGAAGATACTTTTTTTTATATTCTAAGAAAATCTCTTGATTCTATCAAGAAATAGATATAAGAACATTGCCATAGTTTATGCTCTTGATGGGTTTATATTTTTTATGTTTCGTGGGTTACATTGTGAGTATCAGTCGTTTATTTATCTGTACATCAGGTATACTTATTTAATTTATTACCATTTTATTGAAGGTTCAGAAAACATTGCTGAGATAGTAAAAGTCAATATCACATAAGCACTTACTGAAAATGGAAGTAGGAATATCTACGACTCCATTTAAATTTGAATTCAATTTTCGTATTCAACACTGATTGTTGATTTTTCATATTCAAGCTGATTCAATTCAAATTCATTTTCATATTCAATCACGACGTATACATTTTTCATATTCAATTATTGTTGGTTATCTTGATTACGGTGAAACAGTTTGTATTTTTAAAAACAAGTTTTATGTTGGTAATTGTTTTGTGATTTGGAATGTGTACAGAGTTTTATTGAATTTGTTGCTATCAATTTTAATAATGATTCAGGTCTACATTATATCTAATTAAATTATTTTTACATATGTACTTGATTATTATATTTATAGTTGTTTGTTATAAGTATAGCTGTAATTGTTTTCTTGTACATCGTGTTCTTTCATTTTATTTTCACAGCTTAATTTTTTTTGAGTTTGGCTGTAAGAAACTTTTGTAGTTAGAGATAAGCTCACCATTTGTGCATTTTTACTTCTCCTGTGTTTTGTAAATTTTTGTTTTTTGTGTGCAATAAAGTATTAAGTACTAAATATAAAAGTATGAAATAACAATAAAAATAATAGTAACTAACTACATAGAGCATGGTTCAAAATTAAAAAAAAATCAAATCGCAATATATAAAACATTCATCAGACGCTCACCATTTTTATGGGGAATTATTTTTTTGTGGGAAAGTTGTTAAGTTTCATTTTGGCTGACTCTTGAAAATTTCGTTCACGATTTCAATTTCGCTATAAATAATGAATTTCATGCTAACTTTTTGTAATAGCTACTCCATCGTATACACGCATATCTAACGGATTCGTTGGTTTATAAGTCTTAAAGGTAGACATTAGTTTAATGTTAATATTGTAATTATATCTACAATGGTACGGATAGGAGAACACACAAAAAGGAACTTTAATTATTTTAAACTACATCATAATTACATCTGACTCGCAATATAATATTAGTAAAAAGGAGTTGCTTGTTTAGTCAACAGTGAAGTTTAATAGGTGACGCGATATATTGCCACGTTGTCTGGAATCATCAGTTTGCTCAAAAATGTTAACTTAAAAATAAATATCCCTTGACAAGTTGCACAAATTAAGACTAGTCCCAAACTAAAACATTATATCCCTGTGTTAAGAGTGATAATTGACGTTACTGATACACAGAAATAGTGAAACTGGTATAATTATAAATTTCGTTAACATTCAAACCCGGACCAGGACCCGCACATATTGCATTTACATTAGTTAATTTGAGTACAATAAAGTATCTTAACGAACATAGGAAGAAGTAGTCAGATAATGAAAACCAGGATACCCAAGACTAGTTTAAGATACTAAGTCCAACACTGGAATAGGTCGTAAATCTGTTACCAACTGGGGACTGATCTACTTTCAAGCAACGTTATTTTTATACCTAAACTGGAAAACATAATCTTCACACCCATATTTCCGACTAGCCAAAGACACTAAGTCCCATAATATGATAGGCGGCAAGCCTATTGGCAACCGGGCATATATATCCATTTTCAAGTTACGATTTTCTACCTATTCCTGCCGACATAACGTCAGTGCTTGCCGATGTCGTGTTCCGGTTGGGAAGATAGGTAGCCGGTTATCTTACTTTTACTCGAGGCCTAAAATCACGGCCTTAGGTTGGCAACGCACCATTACCAACTTTGGCATATATCTTTAGGGGCATACATTTCTTACCATCTGGAAGCACGTCTTTTGTTTGACTTCCAATATCAATTAATAAAAAAAATAAAAAAAAAACATTTTCTTTCTGTTGTCCGACCCAGGGACATCACGAAGACAAGTCCAACACCAGACTACTACACCAATTTAATACACTATGCGATTTGAAACATTGTAAAAAAATACATTCTCATTTTTATTAATTATATGTACCTAATAAGATTTGTAAAAAGTTTATTTAAGGTACTTTTGAGAACACACGGGATCTGTAACGACCAAACAGCAATCGAGATTATAATAAGGGAAAGAATAATTAACGGCATAAAATGAGGCTACACGAAAGCTACAGTTAGGGGAAAATAAATTCTTATTTATTTTTGTGTTACGAGTATGATAAGTATCCTTGTATACCACAACCCTTGTTAAAAATACGAAATAGCATGGTATTAAAATAACGATTAAAGCTTTGAATAGGCATACAGTTTAGAATTTTGGGTTTAAGTGATTATTGTCTGAATATTATGTGTATTATGTAAAATTTATTTGCTGTGCTTAGTATAAGTCTGAAGTTGGGCAACTCAAAATGTGTTTCTTTCAATTTTCTAACAAAACAACGTTGTCCAAGATTAGTTAAGTAACTGATTGATGACATATTTGCCATCTTATCATCGAGTGTTTGGAAATCTTCTGCCAATCGTGGGTGCACTGTTGGTACATCTTCTAATCTTAATACAGATAATCTTACGGGTAATCTTAATACAGATGTGAAGATATTAATTTTATTATACACTTATGGCCCGCCCCGGCTTCGCACGGTTATGAAATATACATGTAAACTTTCCTCTTTAATCACTTTATCTATTGAAAAAACCGTATCAAAATCCGTTTTAAAGATTTAAGCATACAAAGGAACATAAGGATAGTAGTGATAAATAATTTTATGTTTATAAACACGTTGAATTTACAAAGCCATTTTTGTTGGGGGTTAAAAAGGATAAGGTTACTGGAGAACAATCTAAATTAATAGTGATGATAATAAATATAAACAACGAAAATGGAATTACTTGAAATTTGACCGCTGTGTCGAGTTAGTCGAGTGGCTAACGTACATGCTTAACATTGACCAAACGCGAGGCTCGGGTTCGATTCCCGACAGGGGCAGGCCTTTGTGTGATGAACATTTAGATCTCTGCATTTCCGGGTCTGGGTGTTTATTAAATGAATATCTATCTGTAATAGTAATGCATATCTATTTAAGTATTTCTATGTATTAGTATCGTTGACTAACAGACCATAACACAAGCATATAATTTGCTTACTTTGGGGTTAGATTCAATTCGTGTAACTTGTCCAGATATTTATTATTTATTACTATTATTTATTATTATTATGTCATTTTTTATTCACGCATTTAACAATACTTGGCAAGACAACTTCAACAGTGCCTGAACCATCGTTAAGAGGTTTGGAAGTCTTGCAAAAAAACATACATATACTTTAATACGTACAATATCCCTGAAACATAACTTGGGTTTGAGTAAAAATTATATATTTTTACTCAAACCCAAGGATTTGACTCAACCAAATTTTAGGAACGCGTGAAGATATCAAGTTGAAATTTTAAAACCGTAGCCTTGAAGATATGAAAAATTAAACTTCAAAGCCGACGCAATCAAAAGATACAGCCGTTCATGCGGCAAATTTTCTAAACTCGCGAATATTAAAATAACACGAAGTAACACCTTGTACCACAGATAAAGGAAAAATTGCAAAATCGGTAAATTTAGCTTCAAATTTACGGATTTTGCAATTTTAACATCATATAATAAAATGTCGTGGTAAGTAAATTTTTACTTATATAAAAAAAAGGTTTGTACTCGGCGCGCGAGCCCAATTCGCACTTGGCCGGTTTTTTCAATCTTTACATCGTCTTTTTCATACGGCAGTTCTACACATCTGCGTTCTCCTTTTTATCTGCGGCTATTATATTTTTCTTATGACGATATTCACGTAGCTGTTATGAGTCTAACATCTGTCGTGTTACACATGTGATGGTACACGTAAAACTTAACAACACGACCACAATAAAGTTTTACATTACCATTTTATTTAATCCCACACTCTCTGATTTCACTCTTGCGAATACAATCAGTGAGCCACTACATACATGGTAATGTAATATATAGTATAACAAAGTTCCTTATCGCGCGTTGTGAAAGGGGGCTAGACGGAAAAAATTGTCACGAAAAGTTGTAACGACACTTTTTGCTGTAAGCTGTGCGGCTTGCTCATGTTTATCTGTCTGTCTTTCTCACTCTCTTATAGAAAGCAAGCCAGATATATTCATTACAGAACAGTGTGGTATCGCGACGATTATTTTTGTGGAGTGTATACAGGTTTTTTGTACATAATAAATATAATACTTATATATACTTACTTGTATATACGTCGTTCCATCCGGTAGATCTTTAAACAAACGGACGTGAACGCGTTTACTCCGACGCGTCCCGAATTCGATATGCGCTCGGTATGCCATCATTTGCGGTTGTGCCGCAGTGACGAGCGGTCGATGTAATAGATTTTGTTTTATTATGTAACCAATAGGTAAGCGTACGTTTTGCGAATGTTTGCGAAATATTTTGATTGTATTTTGATAATATAGGTCAAAAACCACTTTCGGATCTTAAGAAAATTATAAGGGACCATCTCCGTTTATTATTGAGCGATTAATCACAATATAAATATTTTAACTAGCTAGCGCTGAGTTCTTCTGCTGCTTTTTTAAATGTGATTTTAGTGAAAAAAAAATTGGTGAGTCACTCTTATCACTTAGGGGTATGAAAAATAGATTGTGGCCGATTCTCAGACCTACTCAATATGATCATAAAATTTCATGAGAATCGGTCAAGCCGTTTCGGAGGAGCGCGGGAACGAACATTGTGACACGAGAATTTTATATTTAAGATGATAAAAAAAGTATTTTTACGCCCATTTGACTGAGGAGGTAGACAGAGGCATAACCAAGGCACCCACGACAAGCCGAAGAAATTAAGTCCCACAATGTGGTAGGTGGCAAGCACCAACCGGGCATAGATCCAATCCCGGGCAACGTTATTTGTAATAGAAAACTGAAAAATAACTTAATGATATTTGTAATAATATTAACTTCAAGAAGTCAAGTCCGATGCCGGACTGCTAAACCACAGAGGCGATAAACAAAATCATATATATTACGATAATAATATAATTACAAATATAAAAAATTAAAAAACATACAGTCGAATTAACCTCCAGTTATTGGAGCTGGTTAATAAGCATCAGATTATATCAGGGAGTTTAGCAACAATACAGCCCAAATTAACCCGTAACATTACAAAGGGAGCAACTTTGGAAAGCTTTCAGGATACACCCTTTGGAATCAAATCGATGCAATGAATGATTCAGCATCTACATTGTTTTAACATACAATTACGATGTAAGCGCTCTCGGTATTTTGAGTTTCGCAGATTATTATTACTTGCCTTTGTTACGAAAATTTGTTTTTTTTTATTTTTCTTTAATATCTTGTCTTTCATATGTGATCATTCTGCAAACAAGTCAACTTTGTCTAAGACAATTATGGCCCGTCGTACCCTGTACCCGCGCCGTTGCCCGCGTGGTTAATGGTCCCATAGGGTCATTTTTTTGAGATAAAAACTATCCTATGTGTAATTCAAGATACTCTCTATATCAGTTGGTGCCTATAACTACTTTTTGCTGTAAATATTGACTTTTGAGAAAAAGTTAAGGGTTTAAGATCGACAGCTTATTTTTATGTATTTTTTTATTATCTGTTAGTAATAATAACACGTATTATAATTTATTTTTATTTCGTAACCATAAGTAATTATTACTATTTACACACATTTGTAGGTAAAAAATATTCGAAATTTGAAAATAAAATCTTATAGATACTGAACCTCGATCGCGAGAGACCGTTTGGGCACCACTGCTCTATGTGTATGCCAACTTTCATAAAAATCGGTTAAGCATGTTTTGCTTGAAGGAGTAAGAAAGAAAGGAACAAACACAAACTTTCGCATGTATGTTATTAATTAAATGTACACCAGTGATGTTACAGTTGCGTTTTTTATGGCTAGGCAACCTATTGTTGACCACAGACTACCTTATCTTCCTGATCGGAATATGATACTATCATTAAGGCGTTGGATACCTGCCGGGTTCGTTGCTGCACAGTACTCTACCTCCAGTGGTCTTTTCCATAATGAGCTATTTAACCTATGCTCACTTTTTACGAGACTTTGCACATGTTTGTCTGATATTTTATTTCCAAAACTTATCTGTTGTAACTTGTTAAGTTAGTCTATATCTATTCCCGATGCATAATTATAGTGTGGGAGTTTAGGCGCTATCGATAGACAATACGGTCGCGGTTTTATCTTAGTTATTGAATTTCAAGTATATATTAAGTAAAATTAGTTAATTTAATTAGCATTGTAGAGAGTTTAGTTTTCAAGAAAACAAAAGAATCTGGGATACTTATCGTGTTTTCCCACCGCCTCGTCACCGCCACATCATTAAAATAACTTGAGTAAGGAGATCACTGCTTTACCCAAAAACCTGATATGATTTTCTACGACGAATTATAATTATTATCTATACATTTGATAAATCCGTAGAAGGGTCAATTCTGTACACTGAAAATAAAAAAAAAATAGCAAGGGGTGTTACTGGATCGATACCAAACCCAAATATGGGACAAAAAAAATGTTGTATGTCTGTCTGTATGTTCAGGCATCACGTGAAAACTAACGGTTCGATTTCGATGAAACTTGGTATAATATGGTATGTATTATCTTGGGCGTAAAATGAGCTACTTTTTATCCTGAAGAAATACGAAGAAAAAATAAATCTTAATTTTTCAGTTTTATCACTCGAAGACCGACATCCGCGCGGACGCAGTTGCGGACGGATGCTAGTTTTGAATAAATTTAGCCCAAACTCGATGCAAATCAAATTTGCCTAATGGCCAATGCTAGTTCCTATGCCAAAAACTAAAACATGTAGTGTGTACAAAAAATCGACAGGATCAGTTAAGATTTTTAATCGCAAATCCCGGATAGAATAAAGAATAAACTCATAGATACAAGAACAACAAACAGGGTTATAGACAACCGCCCCTTATAGACACCATTGACGTAGCTGGTGCGTAGTTGTTGTCGTTGTTGTCGTCGATAGGGTTTTACAACTTTTTTTTCAATTACTGATATTTTGCCAACCTCGCGGTATTTACTTTAATTTTACAAGTGTTCAAGTCTACCCACCGCTGTATCATTCAGAATGTAATAAGATAACTACAAGCACAGAGGTTATAGCAACAGACATAGTTAAGGCGGGGTTACCGATCAGGAAAATCTTGCGCAGCACTAATCACCTTAAATATAATAGAATTGATCCCCATCATCATCGCATCACGCCTAAATGGCTGGACCCATTTTGATAACTATTTTTTTGTTATGTTAGTTACTGTCCGAAGATGGTTCTTATGAAAAGTTAAACCAGAAAAATAGCAGGGAAATTGGGGAAAAATGTTTTGATCCATACAAACTGTTAGTAGCTGTTAAATTCGCTGGGAAGCAAGCATAAAATGATAATATAATCAATTTAAAAACGCCTGTGTGGTCTAGCGGTCCAAGTGTTGGACTTGATTTTATGAGGTCCCATGTTCGAATCCCGGGTCGGGCAACAAGAAGATATTGTGGCATTTCCAATTTTCTAATAAAAAAAAATTTTGCTCGGGATTGGATATGTGTCCGGTTGGTGATAGGCTTGCCACCTATCACATTGTGGGACTTAGTGTCTTGGACTAGTCGTGGGTATCCTGGTTGTGCCTCTGCCTACTTGGTTGGGGATTTGAGCGTGAAGATACTTGCTTACTTACTTTAAAATTATCGAAATATATGGCTATAATCGAATAAAGACGTCAAACTGTCTCGACCGTTGCCGAAAATGTGACGTTTATGATCTTGTATACAGGAAAGGTTGCGTGTGTTTGAAATAAACTTGTCAACATTATTCCCGCAAAATTGTGTTTCTAAACAGCTTTATAGGCTATGATTTCAAACTTCATCGGCGTATATTACTAACATATTCTCCCCGTGTTGGTCCAGGCTCCTTTGTAGAATAGACCATCTGCCTTTGTGCCAGGTAGCTTGTAAAAGGTGAGCATAGGCTTACCGTCACTAACACCGTGTCATCTGACTAGGTGGTAGAGTTTCGCAGTGACTCATCCGGATTGGTACCACCGCCTTACCTAATCCTGCCGCCATAATGTCATGACGTGTTCCGGTTCGGAGGGTAAGGTAGCCGCTAAACTTACTTTTGCTCGAGGCCTAACATCCGGGTCTCAGGTTGTCAGCGCACCATTACCACCTTTGGTGTTTCTAGGCGGCGTGAATTTCTTACAGGAAATCCGTCTGCTTGTTTGCCTTTTAATATCATAAAAAGAAAAATATTTCGATATTTTTATGGAATGCACGTTGCATGGATGCACGAAATTATTTTATTTGTCGATATGTTTTATTAGATCGCGTCGCTGTTTGAGGGGCTATCGTACGCCTGTGGCTTCAACGCCTTATTCCATCATCCAACCACAAGGTTTGGGTTCGATTCCTGAAGGAGGCAGGCATTTGAGTAATGAACATTTAAATGTTTGCATTTCCGGGTCTGGGTGTTCATTCAATTTATTCTGGTATCACTTTAAGTATTTCTATGCATTAGTATCATCTACTAACATCCATAACACAAGCATGTAATTTGCTTATTTTATAGTTAGATTTAATTTCTGTATTTTTCCTAGGATGTTTTTTTTATTTATTTGTTATTTTGGATAAGAAACAGAAACTAACTAAACCGAAATATCGCTAATCAGTTTTGTACGAAATATGCAAACTTAATCGACAATTTTGCTACATAATTAGAGGTACCCGTTACTGAAGCCCTGCTCCAACAGTGCCTGCCCTGCCTGCTTTCCGTACGGTCTTAGTAGGACGTTCTCGTTCGCAGACGTAGCCCTTGGCCCTGACAATGACTTTACGGCTTGTCAAGTTTACTACACTCGCTACCGTCGCTGTCAATTATATGTAAGTAACTAAGAGAAACACATTTTTAGACCAAAATTGTCATAGATT
>NJDD01004554.1:207217-232992 GCA_002245505.1 Calephelis nemesis | reverse complement strand
GCTAAAATATACTATTCGGGCCGTTTCAACATCGGTTAATGTTCTTATTTTTTTAACTGCAAATGCTGCTGAACTAAGCCTATTTGCCAGTTTCTCAATATGAGGGCATAGATTTTGAGACGTGTCTTACCGAACGTAATCTATACTAACTGATGGTAAAGGCTCTATACCCTTAATAATTCCTTCAAAAGATGACACACATAAAACACAATATCCATATATAATAGTGATTTAACTAAAGGTAGAACAAAATGTACAAAGACTATCCATCATCAAAAGCTAGTAGGTATAAGGAGAAAGTTAAAAATATGCTTTACTCATATGTTTTAAGTGAACACTTGTCTAAACTGTTCTCCAACAGATGGCGTCACTAAAATGAAAAGCTTTTTAGTGGTATCATTACGCCGGGATGTGTTTCAGGTGGATGTAACGACGATAATTAACCGTTCGAGTTACGAAAGAAATATTACGGTTTTGCTAAAGGTTTAAGAGTTAGAAATTTCACATGAACATATTTTACTTTTTGTAACAAGGACGAGGGGCAATTAACTCAAACTGAGTGACAACTATATTAGCGTTAGGTACCCTTATGTTTTTTAAATGATAGTTATGTTCAAATGTTAAACTAAAAAAATATTTTTAAGTATAATTAAATTATATTTTCCTGTCCAAAAATATGTCTAAGAAAATGTTTTTCTCAATGTAAATTCTTTTTTAAAGAAACAAATTTATTTCAAACTTTGCAAGTGGTACAGATTGCAGAGTGCACGTGCCTGGTGTGTCACTAAGTTATAGCATAATTCCGGCGACTATTCTAAACATTAGGCCGAGGACATTATGGATAACATGCGCTTAGAGTCTAAGCTGCTTAAATATAAATGGAGTACATCGCCGGTAGTAAAATAGACTACACAATCCTTGAAAATACAAATGAATTGCCCAACGAAAACAAATATTTTACAAAAGTTAAATGTATCAACTTTTTTAGAAGATTTATTTTAAATATAAGGTGTTTCTTTGATGAATATGGAATATAACCCTCATATAGGTTTTCATAAAAGTGTTTTGCTAACTAGAAAAGTATTTTTTTTATGATATTGGAAGGCAAACAAGCAGACGGATTTCCTGATGGTAAGAAATTCACGCCGCCTAGAGACACCAAAGGTGGTAATGGTGCGTTGCCAACCTGGGGCCGGGATATTAGGCCTCGAGCAAAATTAAGTTTACCGGCTACCATACCCTCCGAACCGGAACACGTCATGACGTTATGGCGGCAGGAATATGTAAGGCGGTGGTACAAATCCGGGCGAGTCGCTGCCAAACTCTACCACCTAGTCAGAATTCACGGTGTTAGTGACGGTTAGCTTTTGCTCGCCTTTTACGAGCTGCCTGGCAAGGAAGGCAGATGGTCTATTCTACAAAGGAGCCTGAACCAACCAGGGGTAAATTGCGACCGAAACATAAGTAAATCAAAAAAAAACGAATGGCAAAATAGTAATGGTTAACATATTGCGGTAATTGTAACGAAATTGGAAAACAGGTGGATTTTTTACAATTGCATGTTTTTTCAATAAAAAGGATAATTACAAACTTCGTTCAATTATTTATTTAGTGTCTATAAGTGCCCTCGGATTGGTTTTTGAAAATATAGACTAAGACGTGATTGCGTGTTTAGTGTTTCTTTTATTAGGTATAATTATTAATTTACAACAATATACTGCCTACTGGTTGATTGACCTTGCAACGATGTCTACTAGTCAACCAGCAGCGTGAGAAGTTACTAACTTTCTTTGATTATTTTTTAACATCTACAAAAATGGGATGGTTCTTATTTTAACTGTTTGTTTTTCTTTGTATCTTTGTTACGCGACTACTCGACCAATGAATAAGATTGTTGTGCAGATTTAAGTGTAACTCAAAAACTTCTAGTAGGATGTTGATAGAATTTATGTAGAACCTTTTTGGAAACATTTGCTATTTAAAAAAAAGTGTGCGTGTACTAGCGTACACTCGTAAGAAGTGAAGAAGTGAAACTTCTTTATGACATTATTAAAAAAAAAAAATTTACTATATGCAACTTTACAGAAATTGGTTAAATAAAGTTTATTGCCAATCCCTACTCCGCTGGAGAAAGTATACTTCGAATCAATACACAACATTTTTTTTCAACCCCGATAAAGAAGTTTCACTTCAAAAAAAAAATTAAACGCAACGTGACCCAATGAAACGGTTGTAGTCGGTTTTCGCAGTTTTACTGCGCTTAGTAATTATTAGTTAACACAATTTATTAGTTATTTAATACAATCTGTTGTGATATCATCGCAACCCTATTCATGTACTTCTGAATCGAACCTTTCAATCTAACGTTCTATGCTGTATAATAGACCAACCAAAGTTGAAACTGTTCCTGAGGATAAGCATTTTTAAGGCAAAGTGTCAACGAAAATACATTTTTATATTATTTCAAAGCAAATTAACTATAAAACTTAAAAATGTTATGTTTGTGTTCTTAACGAGTTAAATTTTAATCCAAATTGTAATAGAAATACTGACGTGTCACCTAATATTACAAAAAATATACTTAATAATATTAGACATCCTTGGACAAGTTACACATATTGAATTTAAACCCAAAGGAAGCAAATTATAAGCTTGTGTTACGGATGTTGGTTAACGATTCTAGTAAGTACATAGAAATACTTAAATAAGTAGGTACCAGATGACATTTAATAAACACCCAGACCCAAAAATGTAGACATTTAAATGTTCATCTCTCAAATGACTGCCCTCGTCAAGATTCGAACCCGAGTCTCGTTGTTACTTAGTAGAGTTACGCGTGTATGCTACCTTCCCTACGTTGGTAGGGAAGGTAGCATACACGCGTAAGGCGATCGCGTGAGGCGTGAGGCGATCACATCTAAAAGCGTTTGGATCTTACACTTCTAAAATTAGAGACGATTTAATTTTGTTGTAAATTGTTTTAGAACTTCACGCTCCTTGATTACTAATGGCTTAAGACAATACAAAATTGCACCTGCTCCCTTCTTTGGTATCACGATATTAGTGTTTTAAATAGAAGAGGATAACTTGAACCAAGGCGTTCAAAGTTCTAAAGCGCTAAGTAAATGCAAATTGGAATTGAATTCAAAGTTTTAACCAAACGTGATTTCGAAAAGCAATTCCAAATTACCACGAAAATGGTGTTATTTCTAAGCAACAAAGTTTTTATGACATTGTGGTTTTAGGGTTTTTCTTTGTTCTTAATAATTACGAAACGGGAAAGAGCCAAAAAAAAGCCATTCAATCGAAATTTGGATTTGGATCTTTAGCCTGCTTGAAAGCTGTCGTGATCGAGAAGGTTCTGAGCTACATTGTAAGTAGATGTTGTCGATAGTTGAACATTTTTAGTTTCATGATTACTACTACAACATAGTATACTAGCGGCCTATATACTACTATACTACTAATTACTACTACTAATACTATATTATACTAGCGGCCCGCCCCTGCTTTGGACGGTTATAAAATATACATATAAACCTTCCTCTTCAATCATTCTATCTATTAAAAAAAGCCGCATCAAAATCCGTTTCTAAGTTTTAAAGATTTAAGCATACAAAGGGACATAGGGACAGAGGAAGCGACTATGTTTTATACTATGCAGTGATATAATATGTGAATCGATTTCTCCATCATTTGTGCACCGATTAAAAAATATATTTACATCAATATACCTACATAATAAAATATTATAGTCGAACATGTAGCCACATTCGTTTTTAAATCGGTTAAAAATTAGCCCTTGATGATTTCAGATCTTCATGCATGTTTAAGCCTAATTTTGTGAAATTGTAACAGATTTTATTAAAATTGACCTTTTTACTGTTCTTACTACATTTATAATAATAACAAATAAATATTCCTAAACAAGTTATACAAATTGAATTTAGCCCCAAATGAAGCAAATTATATGCTTGTGTCACAGGTGTTAGTCGACGAAACATATATAAAGGAACACCTAAATAGATTTTAGAATAAATTTAATAAATACTCGGACCCGGATATTCAGACATCTAAATGTCCATAAAATTGATGCATGCCCCGTCGAGAATCGAACCTGAGCCTCGCGGTCCTTTGGGTTGGACGGAGGAATTCTATTTTTATATAAATATATATTAACAGTATTTGAGAAATATTTATAAGATATAAAAAAATATAATACGATACTTTAATGTATTTCTTTACTGTCAAGTCATCGTTTCAGACTAATAAAAGTCTTAAGTTTTGCGACGACATTTGTTTATTTATGTAACATTGAATTTTCATATTTTCTAATCCTATATTATGCATTTAAAGCATTTGTAGTAACATCCTTCGCAAGTATTTGTAGAGTTTTTGGTTTTGAACTGAAAAAACATCTTTCTCAGGTTTTTTTACAAAATCTACAGCGCTTTTGATCTAAAAAAAAACCGACGGGTTGCACTCCGGGAGTGCCGGCAGAAGTGAAAACTTGAACATTAATGTTGTGCATTTCTGATATTTTGCAATGTCTAGGTATTAATTTTGCACGAATTGCTTTAATAATCAGTATGAGAGTACTATCATTAAAATTTATGTGGCAGAATACAATATTCATTCGAACATTCGCGAAAGCGCCCTGCACCGTCTTACGAGTTTTCGATCAGGTCACGTGTCCTGATGCGAGTTTACCCTTTCCAAAAAAAGTGTACGCCGCTTAAGAAGTTTTCACTTCAAAATTTAGTGATCTTAGTTACAAATAGAGATGCTTTTTAAAGTTTTCATACAAATTATTTACTTAAACGGTAGCGAGTGTAGTAATCTTGACAAGCCGTAAATTCATGGTAAGGACACTGACCCATAACGTTCAGTCATAAAGACAGACACGCCAAAATAATGTTAAATGTTAAATTGCTTCTGGTAGGATATTTGTTTTATTAAACAGCGGTTAGTGGCATATTAGACACTTCCTCAAACACATAAATGAAGTCTCTGTAAAATCTAATTTATTGGTCATATATTACAAGTAACAGTACAAAGGTGGGACAGTAATGTCCGCCTATATTCAAGAAACGAGTCGTTTTGCTTACGAATGGTAGTTTATTGTACGAATAGTAAAAAAATTAACTACGGTCGTTCGTTGTCGATTGTTAACTCAAAACATTTTGTGTAACGATGAGCAACGGCTGGATCCCGATTCATATATTCAAGAAACTAGTCATTTGCTTACGAATGGTATATTTTGTACGTACAGTAAAAATTTAACTATGGTCGTTCGTTATCGACTGTTGACTCCAAACATTTTTTGTAACTGTAAGCAACGTTTCGTCACTTTAGGCAGATTACCAATGGTTATACTTACGGATTACGGTTCGTTGATTGTAGTAACCGTGCTTAAGTTACGAGTTGTATCGGTAGTACTTACTCAAAGTCTATTGTCTCATAAAATCTAAAACATTACTGACCAGGTGGCTGAAACTAGTAAATTTAACGACGTATCGTAAAGACTCTCGTAAAAGTAGTTTATTTACCCAACACTACATTACAGATACGCTACATTATAAGTCACACTGATTAATTAATTATTTTTGTTTTTTTTTATTTATTTTTTATATAAGAGAGGGCAAACAAGCAAGTGGGTCACGTGATGAAAAGTGATCACCGTCGCCCACGGGCATCTGCAGCACCAGGAGTATCACAAATGCGTTGCCGACTTTTAAGGAATGAGTACGCTCTTTTCTTGAAGGTCCCCAAGTCATAATTGCTTGGGAATACTTTAATAATATTAATTTTAACCTTAAGGCCACAATGCACTACTGCATTTTTAAGTGTTGGCGACCAACATAAGTCAGATCCACCTGTTTTCGTACCCACGATTAATGAATAGACCTGAGTTCTGTAATTGCATCGGGCACAGCTGCTCAGGGGTTCTAGCTTCCAGCTCTACTAATAACTGGTATCTCTATCAACGTCATCGGGTGTATATACTTTTATTGTTTTACAGGCTTTTTCTACTGACTAAATAATCTACAAATCAAACATTTTCAATGAACCTCGAAAAAACCTTCATGTAATATAAGCCAAAAATCATCTCGAGCACATCAACTTTCAAAAAAAAACGCATCAAAATTTGTCCATCCTCTGAGAAGTTACAATACCACAGATAGATACACATACAGACATGTCAAACTTATACCCCTAATTTTCCGTCGAGGGTTCATATATAAAGAAATTATAAATATACACATATATTTTTATGTTAGATCACACAGAGTTTTCTGCAGAGTGGTTAAATTTTCGACCGCCTCGTCGGTCGAGTGGCTAGTGTAAACGCCTAATTACATCGATCAACCGCGAGGCTTAGGTTCGATTCCCGACGGGGGCAGGCATTTGTGTGATGAACTTTTAGATGTCTGCATTTCCGGGTTTGGGTGTTTATTAAATTTATTCTGGTATCTATTTAAGTATTTATATGTAGTAGTATCGTTGACTAACACCCATAACACAAGCATATATTTGCTTACTCAATGCTTACTTACTTACTTACTTTGGGGTTAGATTAAATTTGTGTGACTTGTCCAGGGATATTTAATATTGTTTTTTTTTTAACCCGGTCAAAAACTCTGACGTAATAGCTCAGATAACAATGTCTAGAGCTAAAGTACAATTTAATCTCGAGTGTAACGCATAAAACAAGTTACAAACTTAGATTGTTACAGAGCAGTAAATGTCCTCAATTACGCCAGTTGGATAGTAAAACTAAGCCTTTGTGACGTATTACAACTTCGTGACTAGAATGGCTACAATTTAAACTAAACATTGATATTAATTTTACTTAAAATAATAAATGTATCGCCTCTGTGGTCTAGCGGTTCAGTTGTTGGACTTGACTGCATGAGGTCCCAGCTTGAAATCAAGGGTCGGGCAACAAAAAGAAAATTGGGTTTTTCCAAGTTTCTAATAAAAAGATGTTGCTCGGGATATGAAATGTACCCGGTTGGCGATAGGCTTGCCACCTATCACATTGTGGGACTTAGTGTCTTCGGCTAGTCGTGGATGCTCTGGTAGTGCCTCTGCCTGCCCCTGCGGGGATATGCGTTAAGATAGTTTTAAAATAATAAATGTACATTTTTGCGGTCTCTAACTCATTTATAGTTTGTTCGTCACTATTTAGTCACGTCATCAAACTTATTCTCTGACCAACCAAAACCTAGATATTCAAAAACAGCGATTAGATTGGTCGAGAGTATTATTTAGTTTATGACGTTACTACTTTCTCAATGCGAACGAGTTAATAATCATATTTTATAACGTCATCGGGTGTATATACTTTTATGGTTTTACAGGCTTTTTCTACTGACTAAATAATCTATAAATCAAACATTTTCAATGAACCTCGAAAAAACCTTTGTGTAATATAGCCAAGAATCATCTCGAGCACATCAACTTTCAAAAAAAAACCGCATCAAAATTTGTAAATCCTCTGAGAAGTTACAATACCACAGATAGATACACATACAGACACGTCAAACTTATACCCCTAATTTTCCGTCGAGGGTTCATTTATAAAGAAATTATAAATATACACATATATTCTTATGTTAGATCACACAGAGTTTTCTGCAGAGTGGTTAAATTTTCGACCGCCTCGTCGGTCGAGTGGCTAGTGGCTCTGATAGTGCCTCTGCCTGCCCCTGCGGCAATAAGCGCGTTAAGATAGTTTTAAAATAATAAATGTACATTTTTGCGGTCTTTAACTCATTTATAGTTTGTTCGTGACTATTTAGTCACGTCATCAACCTTATTCTCTGATCAACCAAAACCTAGATATTCAAAAACAGCGATTTGATTGGTCGAGAGTATTACTTAGTTTATGACGTTACTACACATACAAATACACTTTCTCAATGCGAACAATTTATTAATTATATTTTATGAATAGTAAAAAGCTATTACATAAAATAGTTATTATATTATCAAATGGCTCGGGTTTTATCCGAAGAGTCTCTGAAATTTGTACGAAAAGAGTTATGAATGTAGAAGAAGCTAGGCAGATCTTTAAGAGTCATAGCACTTAATACTTTTTATCTACAGCGCAAAGTACTTGGCGTGAAGATAATATAGGTATGCATTTTTTATAAAGGCACCTTTAATGACAATTACACTTTTACACAAAACTGTGGTCTAGCGGTTCAGTTGTTGGACTTGACTGAATTCACGGGTCGGGCAACAAAAAAATTAGAAAATGTATATCAATTTTCTAATAAAAATAATGTTGCCTGGGATTGGATATGTGCCTGGTTGGCAATAGGCTTGCCACCTATCACATTGTGGGACTTAGTGCCTTAGGCTAGTCGTGGGTGCCCTGGTTGTGCGTCAGCCTGCCTCTTCAGGGACATGGACGTGAAGATCCTTTAAAAAAACACTTAAAACTTCAAAATTCAGCGAACTGGTTAGACTTTTTTTTTACATTCAATCCTGGCTTTTCAACTAAAGTTTTAACGTATAGGTACGTATGGAATTAGGTTGTTAGTTACCAGCAGTCTCACTCCGTTAGTATTCAAAAAAGTGTATTATGGAAATGTATGAACGAACATTGCGCTTTGGTTATTTTAAGGAAACTACCTACTTCACAAATTTCATTATTATTAGCTCAAAGGATGTATAAACATGGACGTTGAGATCCTTTAATAAAACACTTTAAACTTTAAAATTCAGCGAACTGGTTAGACTTTTTACATTCAATCCTGGCTTTTCAACTAAAGTTTGGAATTAGGTTGTTACGTATGGAATTAGGTTGTTAGTTACCAGCAGTCTCACTCCGTTAGTATTCAAAAAAGCGTATTATGGAAATGTATGAACGAACATTGCGCTTTGGTTATTTTAAGGAAACTACCTACTTCACAAATTTCATTATTATTAGCTCAAAGGATGTATTGTAATGTAAGCGCAATAAATCTTACAATCGACTGAAATTTCATTATTAAAGCGTCGTTCCTATAATTAACGAACCGTTTTCCGTCAGTATAACCATAGGTAATTTGCCTAAAGGTTTAACCTAAGCGTTGTTCAAACTTAAAAAATGTTTAGAGTTAATAATAAAAAAATGAACCACTGTAAACCAGTATCTTCACGCCATTATCCCCGAAGATGATGGCAGAGGCACAACCAGGGCACCCACTACTAGCCGAAGACACTAACACCCGTATTTAAGAAGCTTACTTAGCTAAGTAATGAAAAAACGCTGCGCGAAGTACATTTAGTTCAATATTAGTTTTAAGTATTGTTCATGAATTGGATGGCTTGACGTAAGAAACGCATAGCACAGCATTTTTTTTATTTCTTAGCCAAGTAAGCTTCTTGAATACGGGTGTAAATCTTACAATGTGATAGGTGGCAAGCGTATCGCCAACCGGGCACGCATGCTATCTCGAGAAACATTTTTTTTATTAGAAAATTGGAAATACTAGATTTTATTTTCGTTGCCCGACCCGGAAATCGAACCTGGGACCTCATAAAAAGAAGTCCAACACATTGATCGCTAGACCACACAGGCGATTGTAGTTAGAATTTTGTACTATTCGTAGAAGAAACAACCATTCATAAGCAAAACGACTCATTTCTTAAATATAGGAACCGGATCTATGTCATCTGAATTCTCAGAAACCTTATCTTATCAAAAAGTAATCATCAAACCTATTCATAATAGGCGGATTAATCCCGTAACAAACACAAAAAATCCTTTTTCAATTATTAGATAACAACTAGCTGATCCGGCAGACGTCATTATGCTACTTTTTTATAACGAGATTTTAGTAAAAAATTGGGGTGTGTCACGTCACTAAGGGGTGTGAAAAATAGATGTTGGTCGATTCTCAGACTTACTCAATATGCTCACAAAATTTCACGAAAATCGGTCAAGCCATTTCAAAGGACTTAAACACGCACACCGTGACACGAGAATTTTATATATTAGAAGTAAAGATAAGCATAGACATAAGCAGAGTACGATGGTGATCCTAAAACGTATTATCTCTCAGTATACAGTTCATAAATTTATATGGAGGATCGTCTACGCTTTCTAAAGTCGATTTAAAAATAAAATGACACGGAGAAAAATTGCAGTATTGTGGGTATTTCACATTATTTATACGCCACCGTTATTCACAACAGCGAGGGCGGGACGAATATGTAATATTTCAGCCCGTGTCATGTTTGGATGGGCGCTAGAAATTCTTTACCTAAAAGTAACATCATAAATTTTTAGAATCACCCACAACCGAAAAATAATATAGGACAAAAAAGAGTATGGAATTGGTTACAATCTAGGTAGATTAAAGCTTTGAACTTCAAGGAGTATATAACTTTATATATTTTATATATAACTTTCTATCGCGGTTTCACCCGAATACTTATTTAGCTAAAATAAGTTATTTAGCTTTTTCTTTTTCTGAGATCTAATTTATACTGTTCTTGCGTTTCTTTGTTATATGATGGTAAAATAAAAGACGTTTTTTTATGAAATTGGAAGTCAAACAAGCAGACGGATTTCGTGATGGTAAGAAATTCCTGCCGCCAAATAAAAGTATCTTCACACCCATATCCCCGAAGATGTAGGCAGAGGCACAACCAGGGCACCCACGACTAGCCAAAGACACTAAGTCCCGCAGTATAGTAACCGCATAGTTGTTGCCGTTGACGTGTTTCGGTTTGGAGGGTAAGGTAGCCGGTAAGTTTACTTTTGCTGGAGTCCTAATATCCTGACTTCAGGTTGGCAACGCACCATTACCACCTTTGGTGTCTCTGGGTGGCATGAATTTCTTGCCATCAGGAAATCCGTCTGCTCGTTTGCCTTCCAATATCATAAAAAAAACATATGCTACGAGTATTAAGCAAAAGTATTTCTTACCTACGATTAAAGATATTTTTTATTTCTATAGTAACAAATTTTCCGGGACATCCCCGTACAGTTCATTACACACATTTTCGATCAAACTTCATAAAAGTACGTACCACGTAAAAGACGAGCATAGGCTTAACGTCACTAGCACCGTGACTTCTGACTAGGTGGTAGAGTTTCGTGGTGGCCCGCCCGGATCAATACCACCGTCTTACCTATTCCTGCCGCCATAACGTCAGCGCCTGCCGTTGACGTGTTCCAGTTCGTAGGGTAAGGCAGCCGGTAAACTTACTTTTGCTGGATGCCTATCATTCGGACTTTAGTTTGGCAACACAACATTTTGGTGTCTCTAGGCGGCGTGAATTTCTTACCAACATAAAATCCATCTGCTTGTTTGCCTTCCAATATCATAAAAACGAAAGCAACTAAACAAAAAGTATTTCTTACCTACGATCAAAGATATTTTTTATTTCCATTAGTATTAAATTTTCCGGGACATCCCCGTACAGTTCATTAGACACATTTTCGATCAAACCTCACACCCCAAAAGTTATATCCAGTTATCTGCCTTTGAAGGAAGGGATCATTTTATGGGCGGATATTGACGATAAAAAAGATAGACAAAATTGGTATCAACATGTAAATTTAAAAAGGTAGTGGTTCTTACCGACTTCGTTTGCTTTTTTCATTCGTTCTATTTTTTAGTTTTTTATTTAATGACTAGCTGTTACCCACGGCTTTGCTCGTGTGACAGTTTATATATTTACTAATTTTAACCCATTAATAAGAACTTTTATACAAACTTGTAACCCTTATTTTACCCCCTTAGCGCTTGAATTTCCAGAAACGCTTAATACGTATCTACTCATTTTAAGTAAGAAGCCTAAAAATAAAGTTTAACCGCTATTTCGCCCCGTTAGGGGTAGAATTTTCAAAATTCCGTTCTTAGTCCGTAGTATAATATACTCATCAAATTTCGTGGCTGTAACTCTTACAGTTTTTGATTGGCGACGATAAATCAGTCAGTCAGGACATGTTATTTTATAACTATAGATGAAAAATTTATACACGATATGGAAATATACGAGTATTAATTTTTACTAACATATCCCACAGTGAGATAAAAAAAGTGTGTTTTAATCCATGTTACTATACTACTACATAATCCATATAACGCTTTTGCTGTCTCCAGTTCGATCCTTGGGTCGGACAACAAAAAGCCCGATTTTTTCCATTTTCTTACAAAGACAATGTTGCCCGGGAATGGATATGTGTAAGGTTGGCAATCGGTTTGCTGTCAATCACATCGTGTAACTTAGTATCTTTGGCTAGTCGTAGGTACTCTGGTTGTACTTCTGACTACATTTTTGGGGATACGGGTATGGAGATACTTTTTTTATCATTCGGTACAAGGAACGAGTGGGAGCAAGAAAGAAAAAGAGTAACAACAACTTTTTCTCGACACTTCTTGATGGATAATCACGGCTATCACGCTATCGAACTTAGTGTCTTCTGCTAGTCCTTGGTGTCCTGGTTGTACTTCTGCCTCCGTTTTCGTTGATTTAGGCGTGAAGATACCTTCTTTGCACTGTGTAGGATAGGAGTAATATAAGAAAAACGAAACAAAAAAAATCTTAACACTTCTTGCCACCAGGGTTCCTGCCATGAACGCTTAGAGCAGTATTATTTCCAAGTTACTAAACGTTGAGTTATAAAAGCAGCTTTATGGGATACGTCATAAGGTTATCTTTCTCCGATTACAATTAGTATTACTGAAATACTCGTAATATTATTTTAATAGCTAATCGCTTCTGTGGTCTAGCGGTTCAGCTGTTGGACTTGACTGCATGAGGTCCCGGGTTCAAATCCCGGGTCGGGCAACAAAAAGAAAATTGGGTTTTTCCAATTTTCTAATTAAAAAAATATGTTGCTCGGGATTGGAAATGTACCCGGTTGGCGATAGGCTTGCCACCTACCACATTTATGGGACTTAGTGTCTTCGGCTAGTCGTGGGTGCACTGTGGGTGCTCTGCCTACCTCTTCGGGGATATGGGCGTGAATATACTTTCTTTCTTTTTCTTTACTTTAAGAGTTAATGGTAACCCCCCCTGCTTCCCCTCACTTCCAGGGCCCATAGTTTGGTTTGTATTACCAATCATAATGTTTTGTTGCTAAAGCCATTTATTTAAATCTCGGGATTTTTGGGATTGCCACAAACATGTCTAGTTTGCATTCTGTAGTCCATTGTGCCTTGACAAAAACCTTGCCTAGAATATATTAAAGGCATTTGTGAGACGATACATACTACACAGGTACAGCCCTAATAATATGTTTGTCGTAGAACTTAGAAGGGACATCCCCGCTCGGAATACTTAAGGTAATTCCCCAACGGGCCAACAGGGGAATCACCCAAGTACCTCGTATCATAATATTGTAGCAGATTATTTCCCGTCGGGGATTCCCCGTACGAAAGTATAAATACGCCAATCGGGTTTTATTTTTTTCATTTTTTATTCTGCCTGTGACGAGTGACGACGTTACGTAAGCGTAGGTTACGTACGTCATTTAAATTCAATAGTCTGAAATATAATATTATTATATAATAGTATTTAAAATGGCGGGAGACTTCGTTAAACATAAAAAGACAGTGATACGACGTCAGTGTGGAGTTATTTTTTAGTTGCGAAGGACGGGAATAGTGCTAAATGTAAGCGATGCCCAGCCATTCTCAAGACTTTGGGTGGATCGACTAAGGGTTTGCATACACATCTGTCATCAAAACATAACGTCAAGGTTACATCAGCTTCAACAAGTCAAGATTTCGAAAATCTGAACACAGCGTCGCCACCAGCCAAGCGAAAATTAGATGATTACTTTACTAAAAGTGCCGACGATAACCTGGATGATGTTTTGGCAAGAATGATTGCATTAGATGGATTTCCATTCAGTGTATTCAAAACTTCAGAAGACTTGAGAAAACTGCTCTTAGCAAAATACACGGATTTGCCAAAGTCACCTGTCACCATCCGAAAATGTGTTATGAATTACAGTGAAAAAATAAAAAAGCAAGTAACTGCAGAATTGAAACATTTGAAAAGTGCAGGTGAAAGATTTAGTCTTTCTTTCGACGAGTGGACTTCAACGTCCAATAAACGATACATGGCTGTCAACTTGCATTCATACAAAAAATTTTGGAGCTTAGGACTTGTTCCTATTTATGGAAGTATGACAGCTGAAAATTGTCTTCGTATATTGAAAGAGCGTCTAAGTAAATTTGACATTTCGCTGGAAACTGAGATCGTAGCTATTGTTACTGATGGACCGAATGTTATGATAAAGGTGGGACGGCTTGTTTGCACTGAACAACAACTGTGTCTCGCACATGGTGTCAACTTGGCCGTCTGTGATGTGCTTTATCAAAAACATAATTATTTGGAAGATAGCCCTACTGCAGATAATACAACAAATGAACCAGCTGTGGCTGTTGATTATATAGACGACAGCAATGATGATGACCATTTAGAAGACTTAGACTGTCAAGAATCAGGTTTAATCGTAATGTCACAAAATGAACACACACCAGCAGAGTTAACACAAGATGAAACTGATAAAGAAAATCCGCAAAGTTGTAGTGTATTTCAAAAGATCAGCATTGAAAAATGAAACAGTACTTCAAAAATATGTGAAAATTGAACATGGAAAAGAGCTGTTACTTCTTTTGGACTGTAAAACCAGGTGGAATAGTCTTTTAACAATGCTGGAGCGATTTAATCTTTTAAAAACCTGCATTCAAAAAGCTCTTATAGATCTCAATCATCCAATTCGATTAGAAGATGACGATTTTGAATTGGTAAATAAAATTGTTGATGTGCTGATCCCAATTAGAATATAGAAGATAGAATATAGAAGCAATCTGTCGGCGAGATGCTAATTTATGCACAGCTGATGCCGCTTTGAAATTTCTTATAAAACAAATGTCTAGCAAAAACTCAGCACTTGCAAAAAAAATGAAAACATCCTTAGTGGAACGTATAAAGCAACGACGAAATGATGATTTAACTGGTGTGTTGAATTATTTACAAAATCCACGAAAAGATGATGAAAATATGTTACTGTCGGATTTGGAATGGCAAGATTTATTTCCAGTTCCTACACAGGCTTTAGTGAGGAAGCAAATAAAGAGTATTATTAAAAGACTTCATAGTCAAGATGACACGGAAAAAGAAGAAATGTCAGGATCACAAATAAATGATGAGCTAAGGCAAGAAATCCCCCAACCCCAATTGACATTAAAGGGAAAGTTACAGCTGGAAATTGATAAGAGTATGAGTTCCCCAGATCCTCAGGTACAAAATGAATCGGGGTTGGGAAACAGTATTAGACGTGAAATGAACCTGTTCGAAAATGGAGGAGTTCGTGGATACCACTTAGAAATAGCAAACAAATATCTAATGTCTATTCCTCCAACCAGCGTAGAACCTGAGCGAGCGTTTTCAGCTGCTGCTTAAACTACAGGGCTAGGAAGTAAAACATTGGATGCTTTGATATTTCTGCGATTGTAATTTAGAAATTCTAAATAGTTTTGTTGTCTAATCTTTTAAATTACTTGCAAAAGTTTATTTTTTGTAAATTTTCTTTTCTTACTGTATTGCGATTTATATTGTGCAACGAACGATATTAAAAAAAAAATTTTAAATTACTCAAGGTTCTTTTATTTGAGCCAAATTAAGAAAGTCTAATCATAATATCATAATCCCGGGATCCCGGGATTATGCGTCATAAATACCGTAATCCCGGGATTGAAAAACATGCTCGGGATTGTATTCTCTAGTTGTCCTACTATTAGAGCATTAAACATTAAAAAATATTTTTTGTTTACAATGCTTACAAAGATACTATAATTATTTTTTTGAAGATACGCTCATCTGGTTCGCGATATGGGCGTGAATATATTTACTTACTTTATTTAAATAAGTATTCGTTGGGGTAAAATCACAAAGATCAGCTAGATTTTCTCCTTCTCTTTTCGGGTTCTCTGAGTAGAATAAACCATCTTTCTCCTACCTTTCTGCCTGGCAACTTGTGAGAGGCAAACATATCAATAAGACCACTGAGCCTCTACCATGAGTTTGTATAGATTCTATGACAATTTTGGTCTAAAAATGTGTTTCTCTTAGTTACCACTAGAGGCGCTGTTTAAAGTTTTCATACATATACTTGACAGCGACGGTAGCGAGTGTAGTAAACTTGACAAGCCGTAAACTCATGGTAAGGGCCCTGGTTGTAGAGTGATGCGCGTAGTCATTGTCGTATTAGTTTATTGTATCAAATTTTGTTGAATTACTTACGCTATGTATTAATGTCAAATACTTGACAATCACAGGCATTCAATTCGTTTGATTTATATCAAATTTTATTATTATATTATAAAAAAAATGTGTCAATATAATTGATTTACGACACACAAAATTTTATTGTATCATTAACATGCAGCAACTAGATTTGGTAGGGATCTTCCGCCTTACCTATTCTTGCCGCCATAATGACAATGTCCTATTCCAGTTCGGAGGGTAAGTAGCCTTGCATAATATGCCGAACGTTCTTTGCCTATTCATCGTCATATTAAACAAAAAAAAAAGAATTAAAAAATATAAACTAATGCAACAAAATATTTGCAAAATAAAATCTTTTCCTTCTATTTTTGAAAATTTGGTAAACTGACTGTGATATTAATAATAACTTTTGGCGACACTCTTCCACAAATTGAATATTCATGTCCATAATTTAACTTTTAAGTGGAACGTCGAAAGCGTTAAATTTATATCAGTTAAAATTACCTTTTCCACCTAAAGTTACCTGAGAATCGGTTGCAATATAGTTGCATAATTCTCTTGGATGTCGCAAGCTCTTCATATTTTATGGAAAATGATAACCGTTTTACGGAACTATTAAATGAGTTATATAACCTTAAGATATTTTAAGGCTTTGAAATATTTTAGTCGCCTCTGTGGTCTAGCGGTTCAGGTGTTGGACTTGATATAACAGATACTATTATCCTCGCAATATATACCTGAATGCTTTTATAGTCCATAATACTCTATACTATCGCCTGTGTAGTCTAGCGGTCCAGGTGTCGGCTTGATTTCAAGAGGTCTCGGGTTAGATTCCCGTGTCTGGCAACAAATAGAAAATGTGGTTTTTCCAATGTTCTAATAAAAATGTGGCTCGGGATTGGATATGTTAACATACAAATATTAAGATAATATTAAAAAAGAACCACAAAAGCTAGCAGTAAGCATAGTGGCAGTATCTCAAGGATCCTGAAAGCTGTTCAAAATATACTAGACTGCTCTTTTACACTTTATTTACGACAATAAATATATTTTTTATTTCATTTTAATTTTCCATATTTACAATTAAAATGCGACCTTAACCCTTCATTTTACGGAACGTTTTTGATTGATCCTCAGTTGGCTGGTAAACGATCACTTTATAGCTACAGTAGTGGTCCTTAAGTACAGCCTTGCTAGCGCAACCTTTGGATCAATGAAAAATGCCGTATTTTGTATCTCTTTCTATTTTTAAACGGACTCCAAAAAGTTATCATCGACTCCAAAAAGTTATACCGACTATATTGACTCCAAAGGTTATCCATTCGACTGAGTTTTTTTGAGACTTAGTTACGTGGTTACTAGGTCAGTAGGGAACGAATTGACGATTGTTTTTTGGAAAAAATATTCTAAGTTGGTCCCATATACATTTTATCATAATCCGACTAATGATAACTTGATATTATCGACGAATATAGATTTTTACGTAAGGAATGTGTAAGTTTCCGTTTACAGCTGGAAAGCCTTATGATTTATATATTCATTTAGGGTGCAGTTCTGTTACAATAATATCTTGGTTCTATGAATTTTAAAGAATATTGCCTCAATGGTCTAGGGGTCTTGCGTCAGACTTAAATTTTTGAGGTCTACAAATGAACGAGTTTTTCGGGCCCTTATATCTAGTGGTCTTAGAGGTTGAGATCATAGTTAATGTTGCTTGTGGGACCATCTAGGCAACATGGGCTGTCTTTTGAAATAAGTTTGTCAAATTTCAACATGGTAATTAAATAATTGAAGTAAGTTTTTGAAGTTTTACTAAGCTTAGGGCCACTTGCATATTTCCGTTTTACATTTAATTCTCAGTTAAACTGTCAAATATAAGGAGATTTAACCATAGTCAGGCGCTAACTTAATCTGTACTAAGATTATAAAGAGGAAAGATTTGATTTTTTTGTTTGTTTGTTTAAAACAAATAGGTTCCGAAACTACGGGACCGATTTCAAAAATTCTTTCACTTTTAGAATTTCACTATCCGTAAATGACATAGGCTTTGTTTCGTCAATATCGGTGTAGTAGAAACCAAGTTACGCAAGCGAAGCTGCGTGAAACTGCTAGTGTTAAATACTTAAACCAGGAACGTCCAAGTGGCCCTTAAAGATTTAAAGAAATTATCAAAAATTTAAAGTCGTTCATACAATACATATGTAAAAGTTTCACTGAATCCATATATAACTTTTAGGACAAACTCAAGGACCTTTTTAATATAAGTAACGTTGTAATAATAATAATGCTTAATTCGAACTTTCAGCGCTATTGATATTCACCACAATGGAGAAGGGTTTTAATCCTGAATGATATGTTGATTACTACAGAGAAGGTATGAATTAAATCCAAAGATTAAGAGGTCTCTGTCTATTGCATATAGTGGAGATTTCACATTTGCCTCATTTCCCTTGTGTTGGTCCAAGTCTGCTGAGTAGGATAGACCATGTATCTCTTTGCCAGGCAACTTTTAAGAGGCAAACACAGATTGATAATAATATTAAATATCACTGGACAAGTTACACAAAATGGAACGCCAAAGTAAGCAAATTATATGCTTGTGTTATGGGTGTTAGTCAACGATACAAATATATAGAAATACTTAAATATATACCAGAATAAATTATATAAACATCCAGACCGGGAAATGCAGACATCTAAATGTTAATCACACAAATGCCTGTCCCCGTCGGGAATCGAACCCGAGCCTCGCGGTTAGTCGGCGTAGTTAGGCGTGTACGCTAGCCACTCGACCAGCGAGGCGGTCATATTACATACAAGTCATAACTTATAAAACCACTGGTGGTAGAGTGCTGTTTAAGATCTTGCCTGGGTAGGGATCGACCGTCTTACTTATATGCCTACCACCATAAAGACTCTGTCATGTTTCGGGTCAGAGGAGAGGGTAGCTGGTAGACTTGCACAATCGGCCTAACATCCTCGCCTCAGGATAGCGATGCGCATGTAATATCTATGGTGTCTATTCCATGGTTGTCCCTTAAGGCCGTGTGCTAGTTCGCTAATTCATAACATAAATAAACAAACTTTTTTAAACCTCAAGCTTTGAAATTGTGGGGTATTAAAAATGTCGGCTAGTCGTGGGTGCCCCGTTCTGCCTCTGCCAACCCCTTCAGTGATATGCACGTAAAGATACTTATTACAGTATACCACAAACGGTCATTAAGTTGAAAATTGGGTATAATGATCATACGCATTAAGGTTACAGACATGGTGTATTATGGTGTCCCATTTATATAACCGTCATAAACGACAACGTGTATGCACAAATAAGTAGACATAAACATTAAGTTATTTATTCTGTGGTTCACTTTACCGTCTCAAGTTTAAGTTTTCACTAGAATTAACATCATTATCGTGTTAGCGTGTAGAAGATGGAAACCTGAATGGTCTAGGGGCTAGCGTATGTAATTAACGCCACTAATTCAACGCGATGCTCAGGTTCGATTTCTGGCGGAGGCAGGCATTTCTGTTGTTGAGATGTCTGTGTTTCTGGGTCTGCGTGTATTTATTATTTTATTAGACGCCTTTTTCTATGAATTAGTGTGTAGTACCTTTAACTAACAAAACATTGACACTAAAATATAAATATTTAACAATCAACGTTGTCAGCTAAGAACCATCTCGATTGTGTCGGCTTTCCAGCAAAAAATCTCATTGAAATCGGTAGATTCGTTCAAAATTTATATTCCCAAATACAGCACACACACACTCACATACATACGTAAAGACACGTCAAACTTGTAATAACCCTCTTTTTCCGCCGGGGTTAACATATTTAATTTACGAACTTTGGGGTTGGATTTGTGTTTTTTTCCGAGGATACCCATTTATCTATCGTACATTGTTAGCACCTCTAGCGGTAATTAAAAAACTAATGCACTATACAATTTACATTTGCAGCGTTTAAACTTAAACTCACTTATTAATAAACGCGGTGTAAAATGCTCCAAAGTTCAACCTGGTACCATAGTCCTTATTACAATTACAATAGAGACTATAACATCAAACCAACTTCTTTGTTAGTGCTTGCTTATTTATAAGAAGGTAAAAGCTAACAGTAAATACTAACACTACACTTCATACGTCCCTTATGCAGAAATTAATTGGTGTGTTGTTGAATATTAATCTAATAACTACCTATAAAAAATTGAATTATTATTATTGAATATAAAAGAAAATTGGATTTTTCATATTTCTTTTCTAATAAAAAAAAATGTTGGTCGGGATTGGAAACGTGCCCGGTTGGCGATAGGCTTGCCACCTATCACATTATGGGACTTAGTAACTTCGGCTAGTCGTGGGTGCCCTGGTTGTGCCTCTGCTTACCTTTTCGGGGATATGGGCGTGACGATACTTTTTTTTGTAGCTAAGAACCATTGATCACATCAGCGTTTTGACATATAAAAAGTGGTAAGTGTGAGTTGGATTTACCGATAAAGGGTTTCGTAGGAGCAAGTAACATATAAACATTCTGGAGTTCCGCTACACTGGTTACGGGTTATGATTTATGATGTTTCAAAAGAAACTACTTACATGATCTTATTTAAATTGACTTACGGTGGAAGTTTCCCTGGTAATCTTGATCAAACTTTTGTTAGTTTTATTATTCTCTTATTTTAGAAGTTACAGAGGAAGGGTACACATTTTGCCACTTAGGAAGTGCCTATCACGCAATCTATTTAATTTAAAAAAATGATATGTGAAAACAATATCATGATTTTTAGTTCTATGTATGGGGAAAAATATCATTTTTTCCATTTTTGTGTGAAAATCTTAATGCTGTTTACAGAGTACATATAATTATTAACCCTAAAAACTACATTGAAGTAGGTCTATTTGTTTAGGAGCTATGATGGTACAGACACACACACACAGGTACGGGGCATATTTTTTGAAAAAAAATTAAAAAGCATTTTGAGCTTTCACAATCTCTTTAGTTAAAATGTAAATTATCTAAACAAAATACACTTGTAGGTAATTATAAGAGTCGGGAAGAAGGGTGTCCCTATTTCGTATTTGTCAAAGTTAAGCCGCGATGTGCTCAGGATTTATTTCATTCGTATTCAGAACGAGAAACTGGGGCGTCTTTTTCTCTAGCCGGGATTTTCGACTTTCGGAGCGGCGTCCCTTTTAGTGACGTAATCTTTTCGAACTTTTAATTCCCAATTTATTTAACAAGAATGACAGAGCAGATATACAACGCGAATGTGGATGGATGTAGTTACCCGGAAATACCTAGATTGATATACCACGATCAAATTATTAAGTTATATCTGAGTGTTGTGTCAGAAGTCCTAGAAACCGTCGTGTTTGTATGAAAAGGGTAATTAATGTGGAGGAAGCCAGGCAGTTTTTTTTTATAATATATGAAGGCAAACAAGCAGACGGATTTCCTAATGGTAAGGTCTGCCAGGATCGTAAGGTTTGGCACTCGATACTTTCTGCCTACCTCGTAAGGGACTTGGCGTTAAAATATGACGTACATATGTAAGTAGGTAGCCTGTGTTTAAGCTCGGATCTTGAGCCATATGCGTACCAAGCGGCTAGGCCGTAAAAGAGCAAGAGACAGACAGACAAACGTTCGCTTTTATAATATTAATATGGATACTTATTCAGAAATAAACTAACAGACCCGTCGTTTAGATTAACACCAACATAAAATTAGGTCAAGCCTTCTAAAAGTTTTCGACGCAAGGCGTTGGGATCGGGGCTTGTGCTCTTTAATTTTGTTCTTCGCTCTTTGCTCTCATTAAGCTTAAGTGGTCTTTTAGTCACTTTTATTGACCCTCTGTGCTTCTAAAAGTTTAATCGCTTCGGGCTAGAAGTTGGATTTGAGATCTTGACGCCGGGTTCGATCCCTGGATCGGGCAAGTAAAGTAAAAAAATTAAAATGTGTATTATAAATTTTCTAATTAAATGTCGTTTACCCGGGATAGGATATGTACCCGGTTAGCGATAGGCTTGCCACCTATTACATCGCAGGATTTAGTGGCTTCGGCACTGCCTCTGCCTAACTTTTCTGAGATATGGGCGTGATCACTACCAAAACATAAAAAAATACAGTTGAATTGATACTCTTTCTTTTTAGAGTCGGTTCAAGATCACCAAATTTATGTTCGAACCAGTAACGATGCTAGCGAAGCTTATTCAAACATTCATGGATTGCCAATGTTATAGTTGCAGTTTCGCTCTAGAATACACTACGACCGTGACAAGTTTACGATTTATAATTAGTACCACCGCCTTACCTATTCCTGCCGCCATAACGTCATGACGTGTTCCGGTTCGGAGGGTAAGGTAGCCGGTAAACTTACTTTTGCTCGAGGTTTAACATCCTGACTTAAGGTTGGCAACGCACCATTACCATCTTTGGCGTCTCTAGGCGGCGTGAATTTCTTACCATCAGGAAATCTGTCTGCTTGTTTGGCTTCCTATAACATAAAAAAAAACGACTGTGACAAGTTTACGATCTATAATTTATATGTAGGGAAGAGTGACGAGATGCAAATATGGAGGAAATATAAATAATAGCTAAAAATATATGAATCTAATAATCTATATATTAATACGTGATGGCAAAACTTTGGACCGCTTTTTATAAAAATAGCGCGGACGCAGGAGCATAAAATTTGGTACACTTTATAGTTTCTGTGTAGAAGTGCAAAACGCTAATATTATTCAATGATAAAGCTTACAAAGTACATTAAATCAATAAATAAAACATTCCCCACACTATCATGCATTTGACACACATAAACAAACATATTGATGATAACGATAAAATATCACAGATGGCGCACTAAAAGTTTGCAAATAAAGTAGTTGGTCTTGAGAAATGAAGATGGCGTTTTTATCAACAAGATATTAAAATCTATTATGGTCGAATTTTGACCAATGGGCGACCATAGTAACAATACCTTTGTAATACTAATCTTAATATATTTTTCAATTTGGTTAATATTGTTCTATTTCTAAACTCTTGTTTTGGACTGCGAAACACTAATTACAAATTCCGTGTAAAAAATAGATTTATCAAGCTATTGCAAGTATTGCCAATCACCTAATAACATTAAAAATGCACTCTAATTACGTATTAACAGTCCCTTGTACACTTTTATATTATATATTTACATAACTAATAAAAAAAGTATCTTCACGCCCATATCCCCGAAGAGATAGGCAGATGCACAACCAGGGCACCCACGATTAGCCGAAGATACTAAGTCCCACAATGTGATAGGTGGCAAGCCTATCGCCAACCGGGCACATTTCCAATCCCGAACAACATTTTTTTTATTAGAAAATTGGAAAAAATTGAATTTTCTTTTTGTTTGCCGACCCGGGATTCGAACCCTAGACCTCATGCAGTCAAGTCCAACACCTAGACCGCTACCGCTAGAACTTTTATTGTTCATTTATTGATTTGATTAGAAGTTCTAGCATACTATATAGTCTGGTCGAGAAGTTAGTTTTCTGCGAAAAATCGATCCGATTCTCTTAAAAATATGGCGATTGGTGCATTGGATTCTGAATTTAATTCTGAGAAAGAGGAATTTTTTAATTTATCTGACGTTAAAATTGCATTTGTTATAAACAAAAAACGAAGAGAGAAAAAGGTAGTCTCCATTTTGTAGTTATAACTTAAAAAATATTAAAAATATCTGAAATTTGAAAAAAGATTCTAAAAGAGGAGAAAATTTCATTACAATAAGTCTCGACTCCCGGAGTTGTAGCTCCATTATATATAATATTAATTTAACGTTGAAAATTGGGCTCCGTTCGGTGCCTAGACGTTACCGCTAAGCAAAGGATGCAACACAAAATAATTTTTTATAACATTCAATAATAATTTGAAAATCTGAATTAATTATAGTGTCATCTAGACACTTGAAGGATTATAGCCCCGCCAAAAAAAATTAGCTTGATTTTTGTTTAAGTTATTCAAATGTTAATTAACTAATTTTTCGTAGACTTGAGTTTTTATAAAATCTCTTATAAAAGTTTAAAAAATGTGTCTATAATTTTTTTTTCTCTTAGGAGCTCTTGCTATATAAATAATGAACACGACCGCGTAGTAAAAGTTTATAAAAGTGTTTTCATTTGTTTATAATGATAAAAAAATTTTTTTTCCTAAATTTTTATTTTTGGTTGTTTTTGAATTAATATATTGCGTCTAGTAGCTTAGCTCAAAAAAAATTAACATTAATTGTTTAAAAAAAATTATAAACAAATGGACAAATTTAATATTTTTGAAAATTTTTTTTTGTCAATATGTTGTCTTAGTAAAATAATGATTTAAAAAAAATCTTAAAAATAATTTTAATTGTTTATAATTGATTTTTTCATTTATCCACCATTTTAATTATTTATCAAGAAATCATTTTTTTCTAAAAATCATCATTTATTAATCTCAACAGAATTATGAAAAACAATATTTTTTTTTATTTTAATTTGCATTGTTTATTTTATAAACAATTTGTTATAAACAAATTTAGATTTTCGTTTTGTTTTGTTTTTTCATTGCTTTAAAAAATTACAAATTCAGCCATGTGCATCAAAGTTGTAAAAAAAAATTTCTCAATTTTTATTAAATTTTATAATACTTGACCTCATCAAAGTTAAAGCGGTCAACTATTTTATCAACTTATAAATTGTTATAATTTTTAAATTATTGGTGATACGGTCTTTGACATTCAGGACGATCTGCTGCTTGATATCTATTACGGCCCGTTTACGACTTTCGGTCTAGAGCGGCGAGCTGGGAGCGGAAGCGTTGTACACGCCACGTAACCTCAATCAACGGTTAGCGGCAGCAGTAAAGGTGGACGTATTCAGAACATGGTCAATAATAATAAATAAATAAATATTCCTAGACAAGTTACACAAATTGAATCTAACCCCAAAGTAAGTAAATTATTTGCCTGTGTTACTAGTGTTAGTCAACGATACTAATAGATAGAAATACTTAAATAGATACTAGAATATATTTAATAAACACCCAGACCCGGAAATGCAGACATCTCTAAGTTCATCACACAAATGCCTGCCCCCGTCGGGAATTGAACCCGAGCCTCGCGGTTCGTCGATGCAGTTAGGCGAGTACGCTAGCCACTTGGCCAACGAGGCGATCAAATAGGTAGTATGTCGTTACCTAAAATATCCTATCTTTGTTTTGAAAACAGCACATTTTGACATCATGGTTTTTATTTAAATAGCTGTTAATTGCAGGTAACTTATCACTAAATTCTGGAAAACATTGTTTTATTTCTTCCTACAACCTTTTTATATTTATGTTGGGGATGTTTTGACATTTATGTTGATAGTCGATTCATAACTCCTGCGATAATAGCCTCCGTGTACATATTCGCCACAAAAATCGTCTAAAATATTTTCTTCCACTGAATACGCTCCCCACGCATCGCCGTCTGTGCCGCTCTGTCTCGTGGCGTCGCACTCAGTCACTT
>NJDD01004554.1:185413-202049 GCA_002245505.1 Calephelis nemesis | reverse complement strand
GAAAGCCTTATTTATAAAAGTAGAAGAACAGTAATGTAATACTATTATAGGTAATTATTTTTGGAACGAAGTTTCTTATCGCAAAGTTGCTTAAATATACAATAAACGGGATGGGAGCGAGGTTGAAAATGGAGTAATACTTAAAATCGTTGCTCGACGCTTCTTGCTATAATACGAACTTCACTCGCACCGGGGATGGCCCTAAGATTCCTCAAGGTGTTTTTTTAAGTTACACGTTCCCACAGGAGAGTGATAAAAGTTGAAATATAAAAAAAAACATTCTTTCTTATTTTCTCAAATGTTTTACAAGTTCACCAGATCAGAAATTAGAATGTTAGGGACCCTTTAAATTTGACCAAGAACCGACATTTTATTTTTATGTAATAAATATACATGTACATGGTAACTTTGAAACGATCGGGCAATTTTGAATTTAAAGGGGTATAGGCTTAAATAGGTAATGCATTTTAAATATGATTGCCAAATTGTTACCTATATTTACTTTTATAAACAGTCGTTTAAAACAGTCCCCAAAGATGCTTCACTTGTTGTCACGCTACGTTGTACCTAGTACGAGTCATGACGTCACCAGCCCTCGAATGCGACTGCGGTCAGTAGGAACCAGTTTTATGCTTTGTTTACGTTTAAACCATGCATTTAGTATTTAGCGTCGGATAAAAATTATGAATTGACTTTTATTTCTTTTCAGATTTTTCCTAGATTTTTTTTCATTTTTCATAGAAAGGAATTAAAAATTTCGCCACGGGACTTGAATCTTCAGTAGATCAATTGGTTAGAGCATTCGTCGGCTTGAGACGAAAGGTTACAGATTCAAATCCTGCCTGGGCGAAATTTTTTCTTTCTTTAAAAATTTATAGATTGAAAGTGTTATCAATTCCAAACCGTTTCTCAAATTTTGGTTGTTGCTTCAGATGTAACCCTGTACATATATTGTAAAAGAAAGCCGTGATAGTTACATTATTTATAACTCATTAACGGCTGAACCAATTTGGCTGAAAATTGGTGGGGAGGTGGTAGTAGGAGATAACTAGGACTATGAGGCGGACAAAGGGTACTTTTTACCCCGTTTGATTGTAAAGAAACAAGAAAAAAACATTTTAATTTATTCCATACAAGAGGGTAGAACGCAGTTCGCCGCAACAGCTAGTAATACATAACTTTTGCTTAAACTACGTAGAATTAAAATGGGTTGCTTCTTGCAGTGTTACTAAGCTTATATTCCGCTGCTAGGTGTTAAAAGTGTCCGCAAGGTGTTCATCATGATAAAATATTTACCTTCGTCGACCCAGAAATGTAATCCGAACTCCTCAGGTCACTTCTGGCTCAGATTTCTCGGGTTATTACATCTTGTATGCAATTTATAGTTATTTCCTTGTTGCTGTCTTAAAGCAGTAGAATAGTAAATGTAAGTTAGATTGCGTTATATTTGCAGTTGTTGTAATAAATAAATATCTGTTAATGCTTTTTACGGGTTAATCTTACACCTAAGTTTAACGTGTTTTCGAATTAACAATAATATATCTAATACAAAATTCCATGCAGAATATTTGATTTCAATTATAAGTAAAATTAATCGTGATTTTGTGATGATTGTAAATAATTCTGTGTATCTAATCTAATTAGTCGCCTTTGTGGTCTAGCGGTCCGGTATAAGATTTGACTGCATGTGGCCTCTGGTTCGATCCCCGGGTCGGCCAGTACAAAAAATGTGATTTTTCATTCAATGTTAATAAAAATGAGCGTTTATCGTGGTCATTGCATCACGCCTGAACGGATCGACCAATTTTGCTAATTCTTATTTCGTTGTGTCAGTTATTATCAAGAGAAGGTACATAAAAAATAGTTTGGATAACTTCTGTAGTCTCATCTAGTATATAAAAAGAATCTCCATCACGGCCAAACTGATAGACCAATTTAGCTCATTTTTGTCGTTGCGTTGCCACATTATCAGCCGAAGGTTCAAATAAAAAAAAATCTTAGTTAGGACGGCTCAGCTAGTATATGAAAAAGAATATCTGTTTTTCACGCTTATCGCAACACAAGTAAATCGATGTTGTGATTTCGCTAATTCTTTTATTGTTATATCAATTATTATGGTCAGAATTTCAGGTTCTTATGAAAAAAAGTATGCTTATAGGAACATAAGAAATGTTTCCGAAAACATACGTTTCATACCTATTATTTTCACGTGGTTAAGATAGGACATAGGACATAAGAGCAGACGTTATGTCTGCGGGATCAGCTAGTTACACTAAAAAAATCTACTTAATCACTTACTAATGCTATTATTATATTATAAGAGGAAATATTTGATTGTGTATTTGTTTTATGTATTGAATAGTACGCGAAAGTACTTGACCGATTTTGTTTTTTTTACCGCTGGAAGTTGATGCTATCCCTGTCAACTACTTTGTAGACTACTTTTTAATATGGAAAAATGTTTCATTCCTACGAGAAAACGATTATTAGAACAATGGCTAGAAGTATAATCCAGGATAAGGATTTGTTAACTTATTTATCTTTTTTTAACTTGAAATTTCGTTAAATTGAATTGATTGGTTTGAAATTATATAAGAGTATTTAGGTAGTTTCCTGGATGATTGAAAAATACAGTTAGGCCCGGTAGGTGGCGCTGCTGTTGTTACGCCATCAACATTAATTCTATAACGAAGAAAGATTTGATTATTCGTTTGTATTAGAAAGGCTCCAATACTTTTGGACCAATTAGAAACATCTTTTACCATTAGAAGGCTACATTATCTATGATAAATATAGAAATACCTAACTAGGAAAGATTACAAATTTGTCCACCCGTGCGAAGCCAGGACATGCTGCTAGTTTGTAATAAAACTCCAGTCTGTGTTTCTGTTACAATTAATTAACCTTTTCGTTCGCGTGACATTTCGATAAGATCTAAAAATACTCAACACATTATCCTTAACCAAGCTTTAAGCTTATAATCCAATAGCAAGCTTGTGAGCCAATAAAGCCTTAGATCACAATCCCTATACGTTTGATAAGGGCCATTGTCTTAAGCAGGGTTTGTATTTGGATTTATTTCGTTGTCTTGTAATTACAGTATCTTCACGTCCATGTCATTGAAGGGGTAGGAAGAGGTTACAACCGGGGCACTAGCCGAAAACACTGTCATATAACGTGATAGGTGACAGACCTATCGCCAACTTATCAAATTCACGTATCTGATCCCAATCAACGTTGCTTTGATTGGAAAGTTAATAAAATACATTTTATTTTTGTTGCCAAACCTGGGGATCGAGCCCTTATGAGGTCAGCGCCAGTACCGGACCACTAGACCGCACTAGACGATCATTATGTCTTCCTAAAAGTGTTTACTGTAAAGGAAATCATTAAAATATACAGGGCTACTTTCAAAAGACCGGCCAAATTTTAATGTAAGGGAGTTAAGACTAAAATGATTGTACATATTGAATATTAAAAAACAAAGTAAGTAATAATAATAATAATAATAAATATCCCTGGACAAGTTACACAAATTGAATCTAACCCCAAAGTAAGCAAATGGTGTTAGTCAACGATTCTAATACATAGAAATACTAAAATAAATACTAGAATAAATTTAATAAATACCCAGACCCGGAAATGCAGACATCTAAATGTTCATGACACAGATGCCTGCCCCCGTCGGGAATCGAACCCGAGCCTCGCGGTTAGTCGGGTAGGCAGGTTAGGCGTGTACGCTAGCCACACGACCAACGAGGCGGTCAAATAATGTAAATATTACAAAGTAAATATTGTAAATATTACAATTTGGTAATTAGTCCGCGTTAATACTTTACTTGTTGTCACGCTACATCGTACCTAGTACAAGTCATGACTTCACCAGCCTGCGCATGCGATTGCGGTTGGCGTTTACGTCATAACCATGCATTTTGTGTTGTGTTATAATTGGAAAAAAAAATTGTAATTTGCATTTTTTTTAATTTTTTTATTACTTCGTAAATGGAAAGTATTAATCCCAACCCTCTCTCAAAATTTGGCTGTTCCTGTAAATGTTACCCTGTATAATGACATGAGTTCAGAACTGAAGATTGTGTAACTTAGTAAAGTCGTTAAATGTTTATTATAAAATATGTGGGTGAGTCTACACGTGGATTATGGATGTGTCTTCAACTTTTAAACATTTTTTTTTGACAGAAGAAAAGTTGAACATTCAAAGTTTATGCGTAGTTCGCTATGTTACGAGTCACTTGTATAAATTTCAATACTTTCAACGTTTAGCGGAAATTGGTAATAACTAGCTGACCCAGCGAACTTCGTACTGTTTGACATTGAAACAATTCTTTTATTATTTGTATATTAATAGTTATAGGTCCTTTTTTGACAGTGACTAATTATGTCTTAACAATAGACGTAGCGTACGTACGTAGCGTACACGTCTAACTACACCGATAACCGAGGCTTGGGCTCGATTCCGTGTCTGGGTGTTTATTAAATTAATTCTGGCACGTATCAAAGTATTTCTATGCATTAGTATCGTTGACTATGTTAAGAGAAAAATGGAAAATTGCATTGAAAGTGAGAAAAACCATACTTTGATTTTATCCATATAAACTGTTAGTAGCTGCTAATCTCATGCGATACTAAGTTCGCCAGATCGGCTAGTATATCTATATATATAAAAATCATTTGCTGCTCGTTAGTCTCGCTAACACTCGAGGCTAAACCGATTTTGCTAATATTGGCTTTGAATTATTTGTTTGTGTCCAGGGAAGGTTTCAACGATAAGAAAAAAGGAAAAACCGCGAGGGAAAATAAAATTTTTTTCCAGTACAAACTGAACGGGTGGAACGAAGTTCGCCAGAACCACTAGTGTTTATATAAAAATGAATTTTTATTATATAAATATAACAATATAAACTAGTATTTATATAAAATTGCTCGGTCATCGCATCTTTACTAACTTCCTACCTAACCTAACACATGCCTGAAGACTTTTTCTTAAGAAAACAGCTGCATATTCTCTACCTTTTTAAGCACTTAATTTTCTGGAGACATTATTGGGTATTGTAGAGGTTGCATAACGATACGAACTCTACTGGCTCTAGCCAAAAAAATACATATTTAAAAAAGTATGAATTTAAAATATTGGAATGCAAAAATATAGAATAGTTGTCAGACAGAAATAGGAAATTGAAAACAAATTACATGATATTATAAAAGTTTAAGTATATATTAAACACATTCATAGTTTTTAAATGTTATGTTTTGTTTTGGCTACAGCCAGTAGAGTTTGCATCGTTATGCAACCTCTATAGTATCCAAGACCTTAAGGTTGTGTTTCCAACAGAGATATGCGAGAATGCGTAGCGAGGGATGTATTTGTAAAGAACCAATAGAATCGTTACCAATAGAGGTATGCTGACCGAAGCGAGGTAAATTAAGCGATTCTATTGGTTCTTTACAAACACATCCCTCGCTACGCATTCTCGCACATCTATGGTAGAAACGCAGCCTAAATCTTAAAACGCCAACAAAACCAGGAGCAACATCTAGCTTGCTGTAAATAGGACTATTTTATTTTAAAGACTGTAGTTTCTCCAAAACAAAAGAGCAGCTGAAAAACCTTTTTAAACTTAAATAACTTTCACCGTATCTCCGATGCGATTCAAAGAAACACGCCTTTGAATAGCAAGCAATTTGTGAAGCTCGAAAAGTTCTTGCATTTTAAATAACGAGATACTAATTTGTGAGTACGGTATTTTGTTACTGTAACGTTTAATATGGGGCAAATATTCTCAGGATATTAAGCTTGTTATATTACGGGATACCTCATACTAACGAGCAGTATAGAAAGCGGTAATGAGGCCTCGCGGCACCGTTGCTCATAACCACGAAATAATAAATTATCTAGTAAGAATGGATGTGTCCCTAATTAGGTTATTACAAGCAAGACAGTAAAACGAATTAAAATTCTGTTCTTCTTTAAGCAGGGAACACCATTTAAGAAATGTTGAAATGGAATTTTATTACGTTTATGAACTCGTTTAATCCCTGTGTGTTAATAAAATTAAAACAAAACTTTATTTTCTACATCGTAAGCTTTAAAAAATCTCATATCACTATTCACGTTCACGAGTTCCTTTTTTAAGAAATAAAATTATTGAAACATAACATGGATGAGGAATGACTAACCACTCTGCTATAAAAGCACAGAAGCGATAGCAATATTACAAAACTTTCGTGTAAGTGGTGGAGACAGTAAAATAGTTCAAATTGATATTGTAAAAATACATACGATTTTTTATATTTTCGATTTTTTTGGCATAACTTTTATTAATTTCTTAAGCGGATCCAGTTGAACGCAAAATTTGTTTACGACTATATAAACCAAGCTCTGTTTTGACTATAATTGTATAATAGTTGTGTAGTTGCTAAAGTCAGTGATATCTGACAAGAATTATTGACCACTTAGTATTACTATATGCTAAACATAAAATAAGGCGTATTTAAAATATGTAACTTGATAGCGCATTCGCAAATTTCTTTACTTCTTGACGATAGCGCTTCGTACTTCAGACGTTTAGTTCAATGTCTCCCGGTTTACTTTTTGTTATTTGAGTATCTTTGTTTGGATTATAGTATAAAAACGGGAGCCATTCTGTATATTTACGATATGCTAAATAATTATTTGTTGTTATTATCATATTTACACAATCTAAAAATTAAAGTAAGTATACCATACATTTTATGTACCTATAGCTATTAAGTTAATTAAACTAAAGCGAAATTAGTATACATAGTTAGCATTAACAAGCTAGCGAAGTATGTTAAGCTGATGATTAACATATGACTATATATTTAAGAGGATAAGGAATTAAAAATTCCGTAACGGGATTTGAATCCTCAGTCGCTTAAATGGTAGAGCATTCTTCGGCTTCAGACGAAAGTATACAGGTTAAAATCTTGTGTTGAGCGAAAATTTTTGTTGAAGGTGTAGAAATGTATCCCATGCACAGGACGAGTGCTAAAATCCTATTTAGAATACAAGCACCAAGAATTAAACAGGCAAACGGTTCTTCTGATGAAGACCTTGGCCTATATACACCATAGGTGTAATAAGTGCGCCGCTATCCTATGATCGGGCCTAATGTGTTAGTTTGCTGTCCTAGTCTCGAAACACGATAGTGCCAAACACTGTTATGATGACAGCAAGATTAGATAAGGCAGGATAAGGTAGTGGATTCCCTGGGCAAATTGCTACACAGCATTCTACTATCAGTGGAAAACTATATTTATTGCAACCAATCATCATCATCATAATAATGTGAAGATTTTTTTTAATCCCCACATTTTAACATTAGAACCTAGGGTCCGCTTTTTTACTCAGGTATGTTTTTCCACTTCACTCGATTTCGGCAAAGAATTTAGCCTAAATTTTGTAACTAACATTTATTTAACATTAGAACCCAGGGTCCGCTTTTTTAGTCAGGTATGTTTTTCCACTTCACTCGATTTCGGCAAAGAATTTAGCCTAAATTTTGTAACTAATAATTCGGCGATATTTAAATTATTTATATTGTAACCAGTGTTTTGATAATTTGATATTCTGTTAAATAAAAAAAAACATAAGCAAAGATTGAAAATTCGGTTAAATAATTGTTCAAATATTTGTATTAATTTTAAAGACGTTTCGTAAATGGCCGGAAAAATATTGGAGCACGTTCCGTGGCTTAATTTTTCTTAAGAAGTTTTTAGCAACCGAACTGAGTTTTGAATTTGAACTATTTTTGTACGTCTTTGTTGTTACGAAATTTTGATTAGTAATGTAACTGTAACGATACTTTATATGAGAACAGTTTGCAAGAATATGTGTTTTTCCGTGCTGTTTCGGTTGTCCAGCACGTTAAAGGCTAGTATAGGCTTGCAATCACCAACACCGTGACATCTGACTAGGTGGTAGAGTTTGAAACGACTCGTCCAGATTATTATCAGCGCCTCACCTATTCCTGCCGCCATAACGTCAGGGCTTGCTGTCGACGTCGTGTTCTGATTTGTAGAGTGAGGTAGCCAGTAAATTTACTTTTGCTCGAAGCGTAACTCCTAAGTGGTTTCAATGCCATCTAGTGATCACATGATGGAATCCTAGAGAAACCGAGGAAAGTACTTTACTTTTGAGTGCCTAGTTGTTGAAATACAAGTCGGTTTTTTGTGATTTTGCAGAGCTCAAAATAATATTGTAAATAAGCATTGTACTCGTATGTATAAAGGTATTTGCTACGTTGAAGGGTATCTGTTTTATTATTCAGCTCGAAATTCCGAAGCGTCTCCGTAACTTTGATACGAAGAGTTTACCGGGACTCTAGTTCCGTGTGCACTCGAACGTTCCACGAGGAACAAATAGATACACAGGTGCAGGCGACGTGTTACTTACTTTTAATAATGATAACTTTGTACAGTTTTAGTCTTAACTTGTGTACCTACATTCAGCTATCAAAGTAACAAGTACTATTTATAAGCGACTTCAAAAAGAGGAGATTATCAATTCTAATTAATGTTTTTAATTTTTTAGTTACGCGATTTAATAACGAACTAATTTTGACGGTTCTTTTTTTATAAAGGTAGATCAAGAAATCGCCTCTGTGGTCTAGCGGTCTGGGTGTTGGACTTGACTGCATGAGGTCCCGGGTTCGAATCCCGGGTCGGCCAACAAAAAGAAAATTGGATTTTTCCAATTTTCTAATTACAAAATGTTGGTCGGGATTGGAAATGTGCCCGGTTGGCGACAGGCTTGCCACCTATCACATTGTGGGACTTAGTGTCTTCGGCTAGTCGTGGGTGCCTCGGTTGTACCTCTGCCTACCTCTTCGGGGATATGGGCGTGAAGATGCTTTGCTAGATCAAGATACCAAGGTTATTCCATATTTATTATATCAAGATCAGTAATTACTGTTTAAGTTATACGTAATAATACACACCACTTAGAAATCTTAAGTGATGAAGAAAAGTGGTCAAATTCCCCGTGTTGGCCCGGGCTCCTTTGCAGAATAGACCTTGCCTTCTTGCCAGGCAACTCAAAAAAGGCGAGCATAGGTTTAGATTCTATACTTCTTATCGTCGGAGCTTGGTGGAATTCCATTCTTGATGTAATTTGTTTAGAAACACTTGTACTTTCCACAATATATTTTATTATTTTTTATTTTTATAATTTAGCTATATATATAGCCGATGATGTTTGATGATGCTATGATGATGCTTGTATAGCAAAACCGGTTGGCTAAATTATAAAAATAAAAAATTATAAAATATATTGTGGAATGTACAAGTGTTTCTAAATAAATTACATCGAGCATAGGCTTACCTGTCACTAGCACCGTGACATGTGACTAGGTGGTAGAGTTTCGCAGGGACTCACCCGGGTTGGTACCACCTCCTTACATATTCCTGCCGCCATAAAGTCATGACGTGATCCGGTTTGGAGAGTAAGGTAGCCGGTAAACTTACTTTTGCTCGAGGCCTAACATCCCGGCCTCAGGTTGGCAACGTCATTACCACCTATGGTGTCTCGGCGGCGTGAATTTCTTACCATCAGGAAATCCGTCTGCTTGTTTGACTTCCAATATTATAAAAAAAATTGATGAAGATATCATCAAGATAGATAAACATTTTATGCATTGATAAGTATAACTCTAAATTTCTAGTAGAATTTTGATGAAATTTATATTGACCCCACATGGAGTAGAGTCTGTATGTGGATATCATTTACTATATCTCGAAAAATACTCGTATGTATAATAAAGTCGCGACGGCCTAAAGCATTTAAATCAATCCTTGCAGTTTTAATTTGCGTATTATCCTATGTTCCATGATAAGTCGTGACAGAGGAATAGGTAAAGCGGTATCATCTTTTCTTTTTTAAATGAATAATTTACTTGTGTACTTTAAAAGAGCAAAGTCATACGAAATGCCACCAAAAATCAACCAATCTTAATCAATATGTTTAAAAGCTACACGAACTTCAATAATCATAAAAAACTGCGTCCATCTTTTCTCTCAATCCCACAAAAATTCTCATCTTATTTTTTACCTTTTTTTCACAATAGCATAATGTTAAAAAATATATATTTCTGAATAAAAAATAGGTATGAAAACTTTTAAGCACATGGCTTGACAAATTTGGTATCTCTAGTATCTTCACGCCTATATCCACGAAGAGGTAAGCAGAGGCACAAACAGGGCACCCACGACTAGCCGAAGACAATAAGTCTCACAATGTGAGATGTGGCAAGCCTATTGACAACCAGGCACTTATACAATCCCGAGCCACGTTATTTATATTAGAAAATTGAAAAAACCAAATTTTCTTTTTGTTGCCTGACCTGGGCATCCAACCCAGGACCTCATGCAGTCAAGTCCTACACCTGGACGGCTATACCACAGAGGTAATTAATGATATTTATGCACCTCCCGCTTCTATTGTGGTCCAGATTTCTTTCAAAAATATTGGCCGACAGCGTTCCTACGAAGCAAGTAAGTGGCAAATGTTAGTTCATTTGTGACCACCATCGGGCCTATGACTAGATGAGAAATTACGGGCTTTGGCCTGAGTCTACCCTTAATGTGCAAATCTACCTGCTATCCTACCCTCTGGACTTGAATATGATACTGTCATAATAGCGGCAGGAATAATTAAGCCCATTGATCCTTACGTCTACCTCTTGCCAGCTGCCAGACATGGAAAAAGATGGTTTCATTCAGGAAAATCGGACCAACACAAAGCAAGTGCATACAAATAGTGAAACACTGAGACAAAATGTAACCTTCACCACTATTTTAGTTTAATTGACAAAATAAAATTTGCTTATTATTTATTCCAATGTTTTAAAGCTTTAAACGATTCCTCTAGATCAGTAATTCCCAAAGTGTCCAGGTGGACCTCTCGGGGTCCACGGGAGAAAGTAGTAAGGCAGGCATTGTGATTTTAAGTTATGGCATTGCCCCACAATGTATTTTCCCCCAGCTATAGCCTTTCAGGGGTCTACCGAATCAAGCACAATTTTGATAGTTGTCTATGACACAGAATAGTTTGGGAATCTCTGCAGACTAGATGCAAAGGAAAAGGTTATTTAAAAATATTATCATTACTTAAAACGGTTTCATTCTGTTTTAACGGTAAAAGTAAACCATAAATTAAGAGAACTTTTACATCATGTTGTTTACAACATTATACTAGTATAAAGGTTCTCTAAAGTTAAGAATCATGGTATCCACTCTTCTGAAATGTCGGTAACTTCTTGGCATACTGCCATGATATTACAAAACAAAGTTAGCCATAAAATTACTATTTACAAAAAGAGAAATATTGAGGCTAAGCGTTATATGCAAAATAAAATTTGCTGGTCTGTATTTTTCTATTCCTATAAACACACAATTCTTGCGCTTGAAACGATTCGCTTTTGTTTATAAGAAAACAACGTTATATACGGGTGTGCAACAGAGCACAAGTTCACGACCGCGATCGTTTAAGTTATGGTCTAAGATCCGAACATATATCGACTTACACCGAGCTGTTATTAGAATGAAACATATTTTATAATAAATTTAGTATATTAATATAGATATGAAAAATTCTTTACCTACCAAAAAACCCTGGATTTTTTTTTAAATGTCAATCATTAAATTTTGTATTATTTAAAAATGAAAATTTTGTATTGACCTAAAGTTTATGACGTATATAATGAGCAGAATTTGAGGTGCCTGTTATAGTTGCCAGGTATAAATAGTAACTTTCACGTTATTGGTTAATGAAAATATATACATCACAATATGATCCATTTTATTCCGAACACATTGATGTGTGTTTGTCTGCAGAAAAAGTCGGAATACCTAGTAAAAAAATAATTTTTAAAAAACAATTAAATATATTTGGTCCAGGATTTTTTACGCAACCCGTTTTTAACATGATTTTTATTATACCAAATTTATAATAAATATGTTTCATTCTTTTATGAGCTCGGTGAAGGTCGATGTAGGTTCGGATCTTCTACTATTAGGAATCTCTGTATCCGTTCTTCTGAAATGTAGGTAAGATGACTAGTTGGCATATTGCCACGATATTACGACGGCATCGCACAAACATGGTACCTTAAAATAGCTGAACTTAGCTTTTAGAACATCGTACTAAGGGCTCTAAATCACTTGAATGTGTTTTCTAAGTCAGAATAATGCGTGCTGATATTAAACGACTTCAAGAATGGAGGAGGTTATAAACGACTTCAAAAAATGGTGGAAAAGATATAGGGTACGTTATTCGATCTATCTTTATTTTAAAGCTGATTCTAAAATTAAATTTTATTTGTTAGAGCGCATTTCCAAATTCCCTTTATCATCAAGTCCAGATCCAATGATGGAATGAAGAATCGTAGGGAAATAGGGTAAAGTATTTCGTTTTGGTTACTTAAATGATGTACTTATTGAAGAAGGAGGTCTGCAAGGCACTCATTACTCTCTGTCACTCGCCAAGTCCCTTGTGGTGTAGCAAGAGAGTAAACACCGCAAGAGTTAAAGTCGGTTTTTGCAGTTTCACTGCGCTTAAAGTGTAAAATAAAGAATGCTCATTTTTTGATTATTTTGATTTTCGCGTATGATGCTGTCATAAGCGAAGCCGGTAGGCTATTTATAAAATAATAAAGTATATGTGATACGTAAAACAGTACAAGTGTTTCTTCATTTAAAAATATGAATATTTGGAAGTTTTACCTAGCGCCAACGATGGAAAATATCAAATATAAAGAATAATCGCTGGGTCGCCCGAGCCGAATTAAACCATACGATATTTGTCGCAGATCCAGAATCAAGCCTAGCTAGTTTAAAAGAGCGCATTTAACAGCGAAAGCCAATTCTGGATCTGTTGCATTGTTTAGAGCAATAAGTTACATCTGTAGGATATTTTATTATGATGAAGTCGTGGCAGCGACTTCTTCCGCACGAATTTAACAAAATCCGCATATTAAAAGCGGTTATTTTAATTTTCCAGATACTTCAATTTCATTTATTTTATATAAAAGAAAGATGTTTAGAATGTGAAGACAAATGTTGATAACACTTAACTCGAAAAAACACACAAGACTTTAGGCAAATGAAAACATTTTAAAAGACATTAACAGCACAGAAATGTCTAGAATTTCGGTGTACAGATTAAACACAGGTGATTAAATCAGATTTCATTGCATATTGCGGTTTGGCATGTGACACACGCCCGGCCCTGGTTCGGCCTAAAAGAAATATTTGCTTCAGTAAATTTCGAAATTCACGAGTTTTAACAAGGTTGGTGGAAGCAATTTATCATATTTACGCTGTCTTTAAAGCTAACCATTAATTATGGAGGTGGAATGGCTCCTTTATGAAATACTTATACGTTTATCTATTTATATAAGATTACGTAATCGCTTAAAGGTAAGAGTAGTTATTTTAACTAGTGGTCGCCCGTTGGTCGAAATTCGACGATAACAAATTTTAATATTTTGTTGATAAGAACGTCATTTTCATTTTTCAAGGCCAACTACTTTGTTTCCAAACTTTTTAATGCGCCATCTGTGATCTTTTATCGTTATCATCAATGTATTTGGTTGTGTGTGTGTGTCAAATGCATGTTAGTGTGGGTAATGTTTTATTTATTGATTTAATGTACTTTATAAGAATATTAGCGTTCTGCACTTCGCCTACACATAAATTATAAGTGTGCCAAATTTTATGCTCCTCCGTCGGCGCAATTTTCGTAAAAAGGGGTTCATAGTTTTGGCATCACTTATTAATATTCAAAGTATTGTAGACATTTATCCAAAAACAATTGTCGTAACTAGGTGCTTTTAAGCAGCTATGTAGCAGCAGGAATGACAATATCATGTCAGTGCTCGCCATTGGCGTGTTCTATGTCGGAGACGTTGCCTCTGAGATAAAGGCCATATCCTCGTAGAGGAAGGCTTTTAATGATTTTGATAGTGGTTGAGTTCACTCAAGTATGGTTTATGAGGTTTGACTGTCTCTACGCGGTCGTGGGCACTATGAGACCTCATAGCGTTATTTATGAATACGGGTGTTAGTCCCACAATGTGATAGGTGGCAAGCCTACCGCCAAACGGGCACATATCCAATTCCGGGTAACATTATTTTATAGTAGAAAATTGAAAGAACACATTTTATTTTTTATTTTTGTCGCTACTGCTTAACCAGAAAGGCGATATAGAATATGATGTGAAATTGGTGAAGTTAGGGATTGTAGAGTTAGAGCGTATAGAGCTAGAGGTTTAATAGTGGGATAACTTTTGACAATTGTAGCAGGTCTGGCCTTGCATATGTGTTACATGAGTGTTTTGTTGGAATTTCTGATAATACATCTATAAATAAGAAGAATGTATGAGGTAAGAATTTTATATGAAGATATCAATAACAGGCAAAGTTACTCGAAGGGCGCTTAGACGATTAATTTAAAATTAACTTGACCTACTTTTTATACGGCATCGCAACTGTTGTATCCGCCATTTGTATAAATAAATGATCTAAGTTATTTGAAAGAATTATGTTGTTTTATGGCAAAGGGGTTTTATCATTTTTAAATTCATTGTACTAGTGGTCGCCTATTGGTCGAAATTCGACCACAATAAATTTTAATATCTTGTAGATTAACGCCATCTTCATTTTTCAAGACCAACTTCTTTGTTTTCAATCAGTATGAATATAGTTTTTGAGCCACCTGTGATCTTTTATCGTTATCATCAATATACCTATTTGTTTCTGTGTGTCAAATGCATGGTAGTGTGGGTAATGTTTTATTTATTGATTTAATGTTCTTTATAAGCATTATTATTGAAAATATTATTTGTTCTGCACTTTTCCGACACATAAACTATAAGTGTTCCAAATTTCATACTCCTCCGTCAGCGCAATTTCCGTAAAAAGGGGTCCAAAGTTTTTGCTTAACGTATTAATATTATGATTATCTTTGTGTTGACTTATATACTATGTTGAATATTGTCTTATTAATTTGCAAAAATCCATAACATTTTTTTATTTGGCTAATTTCGTAGGTTTCCATAGCATTAGGTAGGGTTGTCACATGCAAAGAAAATAGATAAAAAAATAAATATACCTGAACAAGTTACACAAATTGAATCTAACCCCAAAGTTAGCAGATTATGTGCTAGTGTTATCGCTGTTAAAGATACTAATGAGTATATACTTAGATAGATAGCATAATTAATTTAATAAACACCCAGACACGAAAATGCAGACATCCAAATGTTTATCACACAACTGTCTGCCCCCGTCGCGAATCGAACCACGCCTAACTAACGGTGTTGTTAGTTAGGCGTGTATGCGAGTCACTCGACTAACGAGGCGGTCAACGAAAGAGGTTATAATTTGAATTATTTCCTGAACTCGGACATTATTCGTGGTCTAGTTGCGGTGGTGGGCGGTGGGAATGTTCGTTCGTCTTGTCATGTTATGTGTCATTTGAAAGACTTCTTGCCACAACAGTTACGGGTTCCGCGGAATTAGCAAAATATAAAGCTTCTACATCGGTTATATGCTACAATCGTGATGTCTACGCACCGTACCGGGTATACGTTTATCCGTATTGGAAAACCGTCGTCGGTAAATGTTTTCAAAAATAAATGAATATCTCTGGACAAATAACACAAATTGAATCTAATCCCAAATAAAGCAAATTATGTGATACCAGAATATAATTAATAAACACCAAGGTCCGGAAATGAAGACTTCTAAGTGTTCATCACAGAAATACCTGCCCCTTTCGGGAATCAAATCCAAGCCTCGCGTTTGGTCGGTTTACTAGTGTAGTCAACTATCGAGGTTGTTCTACAAAAGAAAGAATGATTCCGTAAAGAAATTATAACATTACACCTAGGAATAAAACTTTCACTTCTATGTGAAAACTATTGCAATATTTATTAAAGTTAGGTGACCTACTCACCGACTCATATCTTAATGTAAAGTAGGCTGAAAGGTTTATACCGAGGACTGGAGCTTATATTTTAGCAGAACAAACGAGGAAAGGTTTTAATAAACTGTGCCATCTAATATTTTTAATTAACATGAAAAATTATGGCACAGTATTAGCAAAGTATAAAAAAGGTTCAGTATCACTGCATTTTTTTTAATATCCCATATTAAATTAGTGGAATTTCTTTTATTTATATAGTTTTACTTGTTATAAAACTATGAAAAAAAAGGTATTTTAATAACAACGAAAATTTTAGAGATTTATATCAGAGTTTTAGAAAGGATGTGTTAGAAACAATCTTTCCTTTTTAAATAGCACAGGTTTCATTGTAACTTTTCACCAGAAATCGATTTAGATGTGGAGTTTTTGGTTTGAAAGCTGACGTGATCGAGTTTGTTCTTCACTATATTATGGGAAGGTCCTGTCGTGGGTTTTTGGTTTTCTTTGATTTAAGTCTTATGAAGGGCCAGTTTATCAGTAATATGTTTAGAGGATAATACAAAGTCTCGTCACTATCAGTTTAAAGAAATCATTATTTTAGAGAAAGTAAATTTAAAAAAATATTACAACTACCTAGTAGTAGTAGAACCTACCTAGTGGTAAAAAGTATCA
>NJDD01004554.1:170532-185093 GCA_002245505.1 Calephelis nemesis | reverse complement strand
AAGAGGCATCAACTGTCAAGTTATTACCTAATACGAGCTATTTCGTTTCGCTATCTGATTAACTCACAATTATGTAATACCAATAGAAATAGGAACATATAAAGTAGTGCAACAATGGTCTATAATAAATTTAGTTGTATAATTACCGTTGGAATCGACATATAGCTTAACAATATCTCTTTGTCTCATTTTAACAAATGTTGATATTATGTATGCCGAAAGAGATAACGGCGTTTATGTCTATACTCATTTTCGGGTCGATTTAAAGTGACGTCATGACAGTCCTCATGCTTGCTAAGAACGCCAAATTTTGTGTTAAATTTTATAGTGATGTAACTAGTATTGCAATTGTCGATATTTTGTTTTACGTTTCTTGAAAATAATATTTGGACAAGATATGAATTGATACCATTGGCATTGAAAATATAAATCACAGTCTATCGTAATAAGGATTCTTGCAAGAGCTCACTTTTAGGTAAAAAAGTGGTTTGAATATAATTTGGTCACATTTTTTCGAACGATGTTGAATCTTGTAACAAATATAAAGAGTTATCTTATACAAATATAAAAACATATTTGCACACCACAATGTAAAAAATGTGTTGGTGAAAAGTAAATTTTGTTTCACTACATTTGCCTGTTTGTAAGCCAATTGAGTGGCACTAAGTAAGTAAGTAAGTAAATAAGTTGATAGTAGCAATTTCAATCGGTAGGTAAATAATAATTCTTATTAACCTTAACTTAACTATCGAATATCACTAATATAATCTATTATTCGATCTCGATACTCAACTTTTTCTGGACAGCAGAATGGCAGCCATATTTTGTAGCAAATGGCAAGATTTTTTCGTAGGTATTTCAGGGGCATATACTTAGAGGTCAATGGTAATACCTTTATAAAGAGTTGCCATTAGAATTTTAATCACCTTTTAGCAAAAAACCATGTTAATTGTAGTTGATACTGAATCTTTGCCGAGGCAACTGATATTTCATGCAAAGCAGGCCAAGAAAGGGGTAGGTACCTAGCGCGGAACAAGTTGAAATATTGTTCAAATATGTTTACTGTGTGGGTTCCCTAAGTTAACGTTTCAAACTTCAACAAGAAAGTTTGTAATATACAGAGTGTAAGGGTTCGTCAGAGGTTGAACATGTAGGTGAGTTGTAATTATAATTCCCAAGTTCGTGCTTCCGGAATATAGCTAAAATAATCTTACTACACATTTCTACGTATATCTTAGAGAAAACAGATACAGATTTATCTCATAACATTTATTGTTTTGATGCAAAAAAATATTAAATGCATGTTTTAATTAACATTGTTTAAATTTGGATTCCCAATCAATAAAATGTTGCCACGTTATCCCAGTATAGCGTGTTATTGGTTGGATATTAATTTTAGACAGTGTGCAATTCATGAAGTTAAATTACAACTGTAGATTACACTACTATTAAGACCTGTAGGGTTATTCTTGAAACTCTGAATCTTGCATGAATAATGCAACAGTGGAAATTGGAATCGGATATGTCATTTTAGTTAATTTTGAATACAATAATGGCCAGTAGTTGACATACAGTTAATAAACTACATATTATATAATCGTTCGTCTCGCAAAACTCGAGAACGGTTGAACCATTGAGGTACTCTTGATTTTGAATTATTTGTTAAAGTCCAGGGAAGGTAAAATAGATAAGAAAACGAAAAAAATGCGAGGAAACTAGAAAAAAATATATTTTAATTTTTCCATCACAAACTGAACGGGTCAAATTTACGGTAAATTATTTTATCGGATTTGTTAAATTCTTTTTGAAATCGCATGTAAATAAGTGACTAGAATTGTGCCCAAAAGTTTATGAAATGATACATCCAAGTCCGATTGCCAATTTGTATGAAACTGAGATTTGAAAACAATCCCACTGATGTCAATTTCCAAATTGCTGACGCTCTCTAATTGACCGACCTCTCTTTCATTTTGACTGTTAACTGACATCACAAGACTCTCAGAAATGTTTAAAAATTGACATCATTGTTAGGAATATAATATCTAGTAGTAATGTAGCTTAATGGCTTAATTAAATAGGATTCTATTTTTTTGCCGTAATTCTTTCAGAACTTCGTAAAAACTAAGACTACACTAAACTAAAAAAAAAACAAAGTCTATATTATGTGGAACATATTATGTGGATGATCATAGTACCATTCGTATCACGTACTTAATCCGAATTAAAATTGGAACAGTAGTAAAATTAGAAAATTCTCCAACTGTAACTGGAAAGCAATAACCAACGATAGTTACTAGAATGAATTTAGTTTTATTGAGTTGTGATAAAATCACTAACATACATGACAAAAAACATACGACCCGAAACTGCAACGTTTTCTCGATACTATCGAAGCCATTTACTACCCTGGAGGGCTAGGATGCGCAAGAGTAGAAAATTTTGATCATCTTCAAATGTCGATACAGCTCGAATGATTCTTTTTTACTTACAATCGAAATCTATACATATAATAAATCTGTAGAAGGGTCAATTCTGTGCATTCAAAATATTGAAAAAATAAATAGCAGGGGTTGTTACTAGATCGATACCAAACCCAAACATGTGATTAAAAAATTTTTGTCTGTCTGTCTGTTTGTCCAGGCATCACGTGAAAACTAATGGTTTGATTTCGATGAAACTTATTATTAGTTATACCTTATTATCCTGGGCATAAAATAGGATACTTTTCATCCTGGAAAAATACGTAGAAAAAAATAAATCTTAATTTTTCAATTTTATCACGCGAAGATCGACATCCGCGAGGACGGAGTCGCGGGCGGAAGCTAGTAAAGTAATAATAATAGGTATCTTCACGCCCATATCCCCGAAAAGCTAGATAGAGACACAACCAAGGCACTCACGACTAGCCGAAGACACTAAGTCGCACAATGTAGGTGGCAAACCTATCGCCCAGCGGGCACATATCCAATCCCTCGCAAGGTTATTTTAATAAGAAAATTTTAAATATACAATTTTCTAAATTTTTTTGCTGCCTGACTTGAAAATCGTAATCGGTACCTCAAGAAGTCAATTCTGATGTCGGACGGCTAGACCAAAGAGGCGATATTCACATTCAAAAGTTTAAAAACAGTGACTAATGACTTACGCCTACAGAATTGTTTCGTTTAAATAGGTTCTGACAAAACCGCAAACATTCGTGACGGTCTCTAACATGCGAGCGATATTAACTGCTCTATTTCATATCTTGACATTAGCAAAGTAAACCGTTTACTGCCCTGACATTTTTGCCCTAAGCCTTTACCACGAGCTATAGATTACATTCCGTTATTTATGTATCGAAATGTGTAGCGCTTTGGTCTGAAAATTTAGTTATCTTATTTTTTTCTTAATTATTTTTTTTCATTCAAATGATTTACGAAAACGTTATCTGCACTAGTAATAAAAAAAAATGTTTTTTTGTATTGAATAGGGTCCGAAACTGCTGAACCGATTTGAAAAAATACAGTTAGAAGCAGACATCATCGTTAATAAACATAGGCTACGTTATTTCTTTGAGAAACCACAAATATATCCAATATATATAGCAATACAAATGTGATTTCAAAGCTCTAACCAAAAGTTTACAGCTTTATACTCGACTAACAGGAGTATAAAGCTGTAAACTTATGGTTTATTCTGGTGTTCATCTCATTATCTCTCATCTATCAATTCTTGTATATTTATTCGAGCATATTATGTATGTCTTTATTGTGTGTTTTTATTTTTTTTAAAAGCACGTATAGAGTTTTTGCTCTTGCTACAAGAAAAAAGAAGAATATGTTAGGATATAGATATGGTAGTAGGTCAAGATAGAACATAAGTGATGGATATGATGAGATGAACACCAGAAGCAGTGATGGGTGTTACAAATATGCTATTTTCGAACAAAAATTATGTGTAGGAGAAGTCCAGAACGCTAATATATTTCAATAATGATGCTTATAACGTCCATTAAATAAAACATTACCCACAATGTCATGCATTTGATACACACCAAACAAATAACTTGATGATAACGATATAAGATCACAGATGGAGCATAAAAAGTCTGGGAAAAAAGTACTTGGTCTTGAGAAATGAAGATGGCGTTCTTATCAACAAGATATAAAAATTTATTATGGTCGAATTTCGACCAATGGGCGACCACTAGTTAACATAAAAAAATGAAAATGACAAATGACGTCACAGCGCAAGGTACCCAGTTAATTCATACGGGTTGTAAGTGTCAAATGTGGTAAGAAATTAGATTTTTGTAACATGCAATATAAATATTAAAAAAAAATTGTGCTGTTCTAAAATGGTACATATTTAAATATTTTTAACTAATTAATCACTACAACACGTTATGTAACATTGAAAGGGTACTAAACTATGAAAATTCTCGTGTAATGAAAAAGATGTATAATTATTGGCACATAATAAATCAAATTAAAATCAAAACAGATTCATATTTAGATTTTTTGATAGCATTTGCAGTAGTACTAATAACCTCGGCTTTGCTGTGGCCAAAAACATGATGAGATTTTGTTTTTCCTGACCAAGACGAGTGACAACGAACAGAACAACTTCAAAAAGAAAGGACAACTTCGTTTACCGTTCGTTCGTTTTTCGTTTAGAAAGTTTCCACTTTCTGTCTAGTTGCGAAAAAACATTTTTCATATATCCCTTTTCACTACTACCCGTTTCGAACCAAATTGGCGAGAGCTATTTCTATCAACTTTGATACAATAAGTCTTCCCTGCAACTTGTAACAGTTTGACCTAAATACTTGTCTCCTCCTGTAGTGGGTCATGGAATCTCTCATCGGAACCGTTCCGGCTATCACGTGGCGAGAAGTTTCTGAGATAGTAAGTATACAAACTTTGGCTACTTTGGTTTATAAAATTTATACTGGTATATTTATAATCGCCTCTGTGGTCTAGGGGTTCAGGTGTTAGACTTGACTGCATGAGGTCCCGGGCTCGAATCCGGTTTTTCTAATAAAAAAAATGTTGCTCGGGATTGGATATGTGCTCGGTTGGCGATAGGCTTGCCACCTATGACATTGTGGGACTTAGTGTCTTCGGCTAGCCGTGGGTGCCCTGGTTGTGATGCTGGGCTGGCCTGGGCTTAAAGATACTTTTTATACTGGTCTAAGACCCTTATCGTTGACTATGTCCCTTAAGGCATAACATGAGCATATAATTTGCTTTCTTTGGAGTGAAATTAACATAATATGTAATTTGTCTAGGGATATATTTGTTTGTCAACTGGTGTGAGCTGCTGCTAATATCTAATTATATACTAAAACATATTTTAAAAAAAAGTATCTTTAAGCCGATATCCCCGAAGAGGTAGGCAGAGGCAAAACCAGTGCACCAACGACTAGCCAAAGACACTCAGTCCTACAAGTGGAAAAGTGCAAGGCTATCGCCAACCGGACACATATATAAACCTGAGTAACGTTATGCTTGATAGAAAATTAAAAATACACTATTTTTTTGTTGACAAACCCAAGTATTACCCAAAACTCAGGGTTTTCGCTTCCTTAATGTATCTTCACGCCTATATTCCCGAACCGGGGAAGATGCATAACCAGTGCACCCACGAAGGGCACTACAAAAATCCCACAACGGGGCAAACATCCAATCCCGGGCATAGTATTTTTATTAGAAAATTTAAAATATATCATTTTTTATTTTTTTTGCTGCCCGACCTGGGCAGAACCTCAAGAAATCAAGCCCGACGTCTACCGCTAGACCACTTAGGCCATATAGTATTACTATAGAAGTATATTACTAGACCAAACTTCAAATATAATTAATCAAGTTTAAACGTGTGTCAAATAAAGATGCCTTCGGAGATTAATTAGCTATTAATAGGTGAAACTACGAGCGCAGATTTATTTGCTGATATCTTTGATAGGAAAACTTTTGTGATTTGTTCATAATGTCTTTTTGATTAGATTTACGTAGTATCTTAGTTCTATTTTCTTTTTATTACTAGTCATCATCCAAGAATTCTTGGTGTAAGAAATGTTTTTTATAATATTGGAAGGCAAACAAGCAGACGGATTTCCTGATAGTAAGAAATTCAGGCCGCCTAAAGACTCCAAAGGTGGTAATGGTGCGTTGCCAACCAGAGGACGGGATGTCAGGCCTCGAGCAAAAGTAAGTTTACCGGCTACCTTACCCTCCGAACCGGAACACGTCATGACGTTATGGCGGCAGGAATAGGTAAGGCGGTGGTACCAATCTTGGTAAGTCGCTGCTAAACTGTACCACCTAGGCAGACGTCACGATGCTAGTGATTTTATTATTAATTTTATTGTTTGCTGAATATGTGGGTTAGAAGTTGTTACAAAAATATTGGTATATACCAACATATTGTAAATATCTACCACATTGTAAATATTTTTAAATTTAAACAAATTTACTATTGAGAGTTATAACGCAATATCATGTAATATTTAAACAAAATATTACGCAACGCAATATTTAAACAAAATTTTATAATGTAAGTAAGTTTAAAATGTGATTAGGTTTACCCCTAACTACAATAAGCTTTTCCAACCTACAACTGTTTCCAAACCTAGCCAGTCAGGAGAAGAAACGGCAAAACAAGTTCCCCGGCAACCAGAATCAACCATATCCATCCACCTTGAACTGCCATCGTTTCTAACCCTAGCCGGTCAGGAGAAAAAACGGCAAAACAAACTCTCCGGCAACCAGGCCCGTTACCAATATGCTTTACTACCAAAGTCTAAAGTTTAAGAAATGAATGCGAAATATAGACAACTAGCTGTTCCAGCGAACTTCGTTCCGCCCATTCAGTTTGTATGGGAAAAATGAAAATATTGTTTTTCCCTGTTTCCTCACCATCGAACAAGATACAAAGTATCCTAAGTAAGATACCCCTAATAAAAAGTATCCTAAGTATCCAAACTTCTACCGGTTCCACCAATTTTCAGCATAATCGGTACAGCCGTTCTTGAGTTATAAATAGTGTAACTAACAAAAAAAGGCGAGCATAGGCTTACCGTCACTAACACCGTGACATGGTCGAGTTTCGCAGCGACTCACCCGGATTGGTACCACCGCCTTACATATTCCTTCCATTACTTTTGCTCGAGGCCTAACATTGCGGCCTCAGATTGGCAACGCACCATTATCGCCTTTGGTGTCTCTAGGCGGCGTGAATTTCAAACCATCAGGAAATCCGTCTGCTTGTTTGCCTTCCATTATCATAATAATAAAAATACTCGTAAATATAACATTTATCAACAGACTAAAACTTACCACACATAACTAATAAAAAAACAACTATAAATATTATACGTACGATATATTCCTATTATTATATTATTAATAATATAATAGGAACATAACGTAGAAAAACGTGATGGTGAGATATAGAGACAGAGTCCGCTAAGGAAAAGCTCAGTATTTGTTGAGGCTTAGTCTGCCTCAACACTGGTTTTCAGCTTTCCCCGTATCACTAACATTCGTGGAAATTTGGGACACTACGCAACGATTTAAGTTTGAAATCATACGACAATCCTAAACTGCGGGAACTGAATTGTAAACTGAATTGCTGTTGTTTGTTTATGTCCAACGATCGCAAACCGTCTCTAAATCGGAATTGTTTGTGCTAGAACTTCTACCTGGAAACCCACCACTAACGTGCCTTTTAAAATAGCAAAGCCATAAATTCAGAGCGGGCACCACGCTGGCGTCTCCGGGGAAATTATTGACTTTTCTCTACCACAAACTGCAATACTGTTCCGCCATAATTATTCTTTTTAATTATGTAAGTATGGTTTTTTAACCGTCGCGTCGCCCGAAATAGGTTTTTGATTTGACTGTGTTTTTATGGTGTTTACGTTTAGTGGTGGTTTTAATGTTGATGTTTTTTGGTTGCAAATAGAATGCTTCCTGATTAGTCCATTTTAATTTAATTAAAAAACTGGCCAAGTGGGAGACGGACTCGCGCACGAAGGGTTGTATCTATTATAAATTACGTTTGTTACGTTTGTTGTATAGGAGCCCCCTTTAATACTTACTTCATTATTATTTATTTTGAATAGTAATATACACGTAAATATTTTGTAAAAATTTGAAGCGCCTAATATTAAGCAAAAAAAAAATACGAAAAATCACGTTTATTGTTTTTATTACCCTCTATTTTTTTTAATTTTCAGTATTTGTTGTTTGTTTTCCCCCGTGTTGGTCCGGGCTCCTTTGTAGAATAGACCATCTGCCTTCCTTTGCCAGGCAGTTCGTAAAAGGCGAGCATAGGCTTCCCGTCACTAACACCGTGACATCTGCCTAGGTGGTAGAGTTACGCTGCGACTCGCCCGGATTGGTACCACCGCCTTACCTATTCCTGCCGCCATAACGTCACGACGTGTTCCGGTTCGGAGGGTAAGGTAGCCGGTAAACTTACTTTTGCTCGAGGCCTAACATCCCGTCCTCTGATTGGCAACGCGCCATTACCATCTTTGGTGTCTCTAGGCGGCGGGAATTTCTTACCATCAGGAAATCCGTCTGCTTGTTTGCCTTCCAATTTCATAAAAAAAATGTTGTTATAGCAGCAACGGAAATACATCATTTGTGAAAATCTAGCTTTCACGGCTTATGAGATACAGCCCGGAGACAAACAGACAGACAGACAGTGGAGGCTTAGCAATAGGGTCCGTTTCTACCATTTGGGTAAGGAACCCTAAAAAACTGACTCGTGAATTTCATTTAACTGAACAATATGATTTTTGCTTGTTCACTTTAACTCAATAACTATTAGTCTAGTCGACAAGTTAAAAAACGTGTTAAACAGAAATAAAGCTGCTAAAAATATGTGCCATAGCTCATTCGATTCGGAATGACGTCTAGAAAAATGTTTTTTTAAGGGAATATTAGCACATAAAAAATTGCAATTGTTATTAACAAGATAAGATAAAAAAAGAAAGGTATTAAATTTTTCGTTAAAAACTTTTAAAATAATCATATTTAAGGAATTTTGAAAAAAGATCCTACCTCCCGGAACTCTATCTATATTATTTTTTTTATAACGCTGAAAATATGGCTCCGCGAGAGCGTTACGGCATAGGCGCGCCGCCTTAAAAGCCGGTATATCACCTAAAACAATTTTTTTTAATATTAAATAACAATTTAAAAATTTTAATAAATTAAAATGTAATCTAGACACTTGAACAAAAAAACCTCGTTGAAAAAAAGTTTTTTTGTCGATTTTTCAAAAAGTTACACCATTGTTAATTAACTATTTTTTTCCAATCTCTGTTTTTATAAATTACGGTATAAAAGTTTAAATAATTGGTCTATAAATTTTCGGTTCTTGGAGCTCTTTTTGTTTAGGTACTTAATAAAGGTAATGCAAAAAAATTATTCAAATTAGTTATTTTGTAATTATATTTTTTTAAAGTAACTAAAAATGATATCTCTAAAAAATGTTATCAATTTTTTTTATTAATATTGTTGCTGTTTTCGCACCTGATATAGGTATTAATTAACACTGGTAAAAGAATTTTGACGTCATTTGATAAGAAATTGTTTATAAAAAAATAGACTGTTTTGGGATTTTAAATTTTTTTACTATCTTTATGTTATATATGGTTGTTTTTATAAGTTTTTGAGGTTTTCGAAAAAAAATATAACGGTCAACATTATTTGTTTATAACAAATTGTTAAGTTAATAAACAATTAAATTATTTATAAAAAAAATCTCTCTTATTCCATTGAAAAGGGTAAATGACGATTTTTAAGAATAAAATAATTTCTTAACTAATTATTTAAACAATTGAAATATAGTAAAAAACGATTAAAAACAATATTAATATTAATATTTTTTTTAAAAAAAATCATCATTTCACCTATGCTATAAGAAAATAAAAAAAAATAAAAATCACAAAAATACCTATATTAGGTGCGAAAACAGCAATAACAGTTTTTTTGATAACATTTTGTAGAAATTACATTTTTAGTTAGTTTTAAAAAAATATAATTAACAAAATAATTAATTTGAATAATTTTTTTGCATAACTTTATTAAGTACCTAAACAAAAAGAGCTCCACGAAGCGAAAAATTTATTGACCAATTATTTAAACTTTATACCGTAATTTATAAAAACAGAGATTGGAAAAAAATAGTTAATTAACAATGGTGTAACTTTTTGAAAAATCGACAAAAAAACTTTTTTTCAACGAGGTTTTTTTGTTCAAGTGTCTAGATTACATTTTAATTTATTAAAATTTTTAAATTGTTATTTAATATTAAAAAAAATTGTTTTAGGTGATATACCGGCTTTTAAGGCGGCGCGCCTATGCCGTAACGCTCTCGCGGAGCCATATTTTCAGCGTTATAAAAAAAATAATATAGATAGAGTTCCGGGAGTTAGGATCTTTTTTCAAAATTCCTTAAATATGATTATTTTAAAAGTTTTTAACGAAAAATTTAATACCTTTCTTTTTTTATCTTATCTTGTTAATAACAATTGCAATTTTTTATGTGCTAATATACCCTTAAAAAACATTTTTCTAGACGTCATTACGAACCGAATGAGCTATGGCACATGTTTTTAGGAGCTTTATTTCTATTTATCACGATTTTGAACTTGTCGACTAGACTATATTACATTACAGATTTTTTGTATGTGAAGTACATATTAATTAAAAAAGTCCACATAATGTAGAATCTTAATTTTTACAAGGAAATTTTAACATTTATTAACATTATTTCGTAAATGTTGAGTAAGAATAGCCCGGGATTTAATATTAGTAATTTGTAAATTTTAGGATTTGTCGTATTTGGGACCTTCACAAATACTTATGTATTAATGTTATTTTTAACAATATTTCTTTATTTTTAGTTAACCCTTGTGATTAGTCTTTAAAGAACTATTTCGGCGGCGGACTCTACTTTTTGTCAAGGGTTCGATTCCCGAGTCGAGCAAAAAAAAAAACAGAATATTTGTAGATATTTTCAATTTCCTAACAAAAATTGCGTTGCCCAGGATTGAATATGTGCCCGGTTGGCGATAGGCTTGCCACCTATTGCATTGAGGGACTTAGTGTCTTTTGCTAGTCGTGAGTGCTCTAGTTATGCCTCTGCCTAGCTGTTTGAGAAATTTAGGCGTGAAGATATTTTTTTTTACATAAGAATCATTCACTTTTCTACACTATAAATTGCAATATTGCTCAAATACAATCCCCATTACAGCAACTTTTCTTTCAAATAGCATTTTATATGATTGAATTATTTTTATTTCTATAATAACATTTCTCAATTTCAACTATTACGAGTAAAACTTTCGTAGTTCAGTCAAGACAGTCTTCGTCTGTTTTTCGATATTTAGAAATAAGATTATGGAATATAACGAACAATAATTCCCCAGAAAATCAACGTGTTTAAGGTTTCGAATGAAGATTACTTGAACTGTTTTACATTTATTATTTTCTATCGTTTGGGTTATTTTAAACTGTCATATAATTACCTCATGATAACTATAGGAGTTAGTTTTAACTTCTTGAGGTCCCAGGTACGATCCCCGGGTCGGGCAACAAAAAATTAGAAAATGTGTATTTTCAATTTTCTAATAAAAATTAGATATGTGCCTGGTTGGCGATCGGCTTTCCATCTAACCCATTGTGGGACTTAGTGTTTTCGGCTAGTCGTGGGTATCCTAGTTGTGCCTCTGCCGATTTCTTCGGGGATTTAGGCGTTAAGATACTTTACTTTACTTTTAAGTTTTTAGTCATTATGATGCTGTGAAAGCAGAACTGTTCATATAATAAATGAATAAGTGAGTGATATTGAGTTAAATAAGTAATATTAAGTTATAAGTTTGAAGTGTTTTTCATATAAAACTATGAATGTTATGGCAGTTTAATTACCATGCGCCCACGATAAATAGAACCAGATGTATTTAAATGTGTTGTTTAGAAATATTTCACAAATAATAAATTAGTAATGGTGTAATTAGGCCACCCACGATTAGCCGTAGATACTTAAATGTGGTATAGTACTACTATTTAAATTATGCGCTTTGTATTTACATTACTTTAGATTACTGACCTAATCTAAATTTAAGCGGAATGAATAATTACATAATAAAAACTCTATATAAATTCTAATATAAAACTCTATATAAATGTATCTTTAAAATACATTCGGATTTCCAAAGCTTGAAGAATATAACCGAAGCGCATAATTTAAATAGTACTACTGCACGTAGCAAACCTGCCCCTAACCGAGCACTTATGCATTCTACCTGTAACATATATGGTGTCTCTAGGCTGCAGTTATCGCTTACCATAAGCGAAGTCGTGTCCTTGTTCGATGTTTTTAACAAAAAGGTAAAATAAAAAATAACATCTCCACTATTGCTGCAACTACCGGAAAATGGGGTAATTAAACACCAGTACTATAAATTCAGACCAGAGTGCCACGTGCGGCCTCTCCGGGGAAATTATTGACTTTATTAGGCCACAGATTGCAATCTTTTCCAACCACAATCATTATTGAAGCAACACAATTTTTATACAACTTTTAAATGACACGAATATCTAAGACTGCTTTATTGGCTAAATGGTTATCGTACAGGCTAACTCTATCAAACAATTACTAGGCTCGGGTTTGATTCCCGATGAGGGCAGATATTAGTATGATGAAATGTCTTTCCGAATCTGAGTGTTTATTAAATTTGTTGTGGTATTGATTCAAGTATTTCTATGTGTTACCTAATATCGTTGTCTAACACCCCTAACACAAACATATAGTTTGTTAACTTTGAGGTTAGGTATTTTGTGCAAATTATTCATTCAATAGAAAAAGTGTACTTTTAATTTTCTAATAAAAAAATGTAGTCCAGGATTGGATAATTATTTGTCGGTTAGATAGTGTTGTTTGGGGAAAAGTTCTGAATATACTTTTTTATGATTTTATAAGGTAAACAAGCAGACGGATTTCCTGATAGTAAGAAATTCACGCCGCCTAAAGACACCAAAGGAAGTAATGGTGCGTTGCCAGCCTGAGGCCGGGATGTTAGCCCTCGAGCAAAAGTAAGTTTACCCTCAAAACCAGAACACGTCATGACGTTATGGCGGCAGGAATAGGTAAGGCGGTGTTACCAATCCAGGTGAGTCGCTGCAAAACTCTACCACCTAGGAACCTACCCACTATAACATCCCTTTAAGTATTTTCATATATTAGTATCGTGGATAACACCCATAACACAAGCATATATGTTGCTTACTTTGGGGTTAGATTTGTGTAACTTTTTTTCCCAGAGTTGGTCCGGGCTTCTTTGCAGAATAGACCATCAATCAGCCTTCCTGCCAGGCAGCGCGTAAAAGGCAAGCATAGGCTTACCGTCATTAACACCATGACATATGACTGGGTAGAGTTTCGTAGCGACTCACCCGGATTGATACCACCGTCTTACCTATTCCTGCTGCCATAACGTCATGACGAGTTTCGGTTCGGAGGGTAAGGTAGCCGGTAAACTTGCTTTTGCTCGAGGCCTAACATCCCAACCTCAGGTTGGCAACGCACCATTACCACCTTTGGAGTCTCTAGGCGGCGTGAATTTCTTACCATCAGGAAATCCGTCTGTTTATTTGCCTTCCAATATCAAAAAAAAAAACTTGTGCAAGGGTAAATAGAATCTTCAGTACTTATAGATCTCATTACGACGAATTAAACGACCAAGACATAGATTCAGCTTTCCAAGCTTTTTTATTTAGAAAGAATCCGCACTACGTCATATCAATTTCTGTGAAAGCTTTGTGCGATTCGAATCTTTTGTAAGCTTTACTTTGATAGCGGACACAGATTAATGTTACCCCCGTTATAATTTCCTGACATTCCCCGACCAATCCTTACCAAACAAAAATATCTTTGTTATGACGTTTTGATCTTTGATTTATTAGCAAATCGACATTAATATGTACCTTCTCCTTATTTTGATGTACTTATCTTCTAAACGTTGGTTGTTTAGAAGAGATCGCTTGTTAGCAATAAAAATTTGTATAAAATTTGTTTTTATCAATGTATTATGTAAAAATTTCATGATTTAGTTGTACAATAAAGAGTTTATTATTATTATTATTATTTTGGACGCCTCAAATGTTTTGAACTCACTTCTGTTTTAGATTTTTTTGTGATATTAGAAGACAAGCAAGACGGATTTTCTAATATTAACAAATTCTGGCCGCCCATAGACAATTATGGTGGTAATGGTGCGTTGCCAAACTGAGGCCGGGATGTAAGACCCCAAGTAAAAGAAAGTTTACCGAGTTCCTTATCCCCTAACTTTTGATTTAAGTATAACATACATACATACATATCTTCACGCCAAGTCCCTTACGGGGTAGGCAGAGAGTATCGAGTGCCAGACCTCACGATCCTGACAAACCTGTCTTGCTTCCATCATATTCATTACCCTTTTCATACAAACACGCCGGTTTCGGAGACTCTTGACACCACCCTCGGATAATATCCGATTGATCTGATCGTGAAATGTCAGCCTT